>CAJHZI010000016.1:25000-145233 GCA_905160935.1 Enchytraeus crypticus
CATCCTCATCCTCATCAATATTATCATCATCACTGGTTTTATCACTATTTTCAACATCATCGTAGTCACCGGGACTCCCAGACTGAGGCACATAACGCTTCTTTGTTCTTGCTGCGGAAGAAGATCCTTTTCGAGCTTTGCTGGGAGGACTTGTTGAAGAACGAGAAGGTGGTTTAGCTTCCACTTTAGGTGCCGATTTAGGTTCCGGTGTAGGTACCGATTTAGGTGCCGATTTAGGTACCGGTTTAGTTGCCGGTTTAGTTGCCGGTCTAGTTGCCGGTTTAGGTGCCGGTTTAGGTACCGGTTTTGGTACCGGTTTATGAACCGGAAATCGCTTCAGAGGAACCAGTGGAAATGGATTGTTGGAAGCGTTGTAAGACGCTTCCATGTTCTGAGAGGTCAAATCCCTACACAGGCTGATCAAATGCAGTGATCTAACCTGGATGGTCTTCAGCACGTTAGTTATCCATTTAACCGCTCCCGCCACCTCGGCTTTAATCCTCTCCACGTCTTCCTTACTTTCATGGTTCTCGGTTTTGTTTCCACCTGCATATTCTGAAGTAGACTTTTTGGGATGACCAACCTCATCATCATCATCATCATCATCGTCATCATCATACTGATGATACATCGCGTCGTACTTCATCATTCTCATCAAGATGGCTGCTAAAGATTCGCCATTGCCAGCGTTAAGCCAGTTCGAGTCCATAGAAAGCTTGGCCAGGCGTGAGAGGATGTTCAGGTTCAAATCCTGGAGCGGATACTCGCCCACACTCATGTACGTCTGCAGTAGATTGATCAGCTCTTGTTGCCGCTGCAAAAATTCCTTCTCTCGCTCGTGGTCGAGCTCCCATTGCTCCAGGCGACCTCTGTTGTGAGCCTCTAATATGGCCTGGCCTGCCTGTTTCTGCAGGTTACTACGCCACATGTCAAGGCTTCTGGAAAGATGGAGAAGCTTGGAGGTGATGTGCTGGAGATGTGGTGTGTGGGACTGTTGCGAGCGGGATACTCGATCCACTGAGGACACTGTCTGCTGCATCTGATCAATCCAGTAGACAGTTTATCAATCAATCAGGCAGTTTGTCCATCACATCAATCAATCAGGCAGTTTATTAATCAATCAGACAGTTTATCAATCGATCAGTCAATCAGGCAGTATATCAATCAGATCAATCAATCAGGCAGTTTATCAATCGGATTTATCAATCAGGCAGTTTATCAATCAGATCAATCAATCAAGCAGTTGATCAATCAGGTTAAATGTAATCGAATCAATCGATCAGGCAGTTTATCAATGAGATCAATCAACCAGGCAGTTTATCAGTCAAATAAAATCAATCAGGCAGTTTATCAATCAATCAGGCAGTTTATCAATCGGATTTATCAATCAGGCAGTTTATCAGTTAGATCAATCAATCAGAGAGTTTATCAATCAGATCAATCAATCAGGTAGTTTATCAATCAGATCAATCAATCAGAGAGTTTATCAATCAGATCAATCAGTCAGAGAGTTTATCCATCAGATTAATCAATCAGGTAGTTTATCAATCAGATCAATCAATCAGACAGTTTATCAATCATATCAATCAATCAGAGAGTTTATCAATCAAATAATCAATCAGTCAGTTCATCTATCAGATCAATCAATCAGGCAGAGTATCAATTATATCAATTAAGCACTTAGCTATGAATCAGAAAAATAAATCAGCCAGTCCAAATCTAATTGTGTATGCCAAAGCAATCAATGAAATAAATTCAATCAATCATTTCAATCAATCAAATCAATTAAAATCAATCAATTCAATTAAACCAATTGAATAAATGAAATCTATCATGTCCGTTTAATTAATCAAATAAAAAAATCTGTTGTAATAATCAAATTCATGAAAATTCAAATCTAAATTTAACCGAATCAATCAATCCAACAATTATGTACATACACCCTACAAGTTTTGTAGTAAATCAATCGATCAAGGTCCAATAAGATATATATTTTTAGTTGTATTAGTGGTTTTTTTAGTGGTGTTGTGGTATTTTAGTGGTGTTGTGGTATTTTAGTGATGTTGTGGTATTTTAGTGGTGTTGTGGGATTTTAGTGGTGTTGTGGTATTTTAGTGATGTTGTGGTATTTTAGTGGTGGTTTCTGCGTAAAAGTCATTATGTCACCGTTCACGTGACGACGCTCCAGCTGATAGTCGTTTGTTGACAAACAATTCATTGAACACAATGAAAAATACATGAAAAATTATGAAATGTTACTTAAATTGACATTATATTGCTATTTGCATCATAGAGGCTGATGATTATATACGGCTGCAAAGCCTTTTACCATTTCCTCTATCTTCTAATAAGAAATAAACACATTGAAAACGATTATTTTTTGCTTTTAAGATCAAACTACTAGTAGCGACAATGCAAAAACAGCATTTGTTTGTCAACAAACTGCATCTGACCTTCACCTTCTAGTGTCTGTTTACTAATTTCCTATTGGCTATCTCGTTCAATCTTGACAAGAATCGTCACACTTTTATGATGAATCTGATCTCTATACTATAAACACTAGTTACACGAAACTCGTGCTCATTCTCATTACAACTTAAAAATGTAAAGGACATCACGTGACTGCTGCAATGAAGCATTCCTCATGCTCAATTGAAAAGAGCTTTAGAGTCTTTATTCTAGTAATTGTTAACTGACTTGTTTGAGAATGATCATCTGTAGCCTGCCTATCTCCCTCCTCCACTTCTCTTCTCTCAGCTGGACCTGACCAGATATGAAGAAGAGAAGCTTGGCCAGCTGTCTCCTCAGACGTTTGTCAGACCAATTGTGCCTTCCCAACAGTTCCTCCAACTCTCTCGCTTTCTTCCTCATCCTTAGAGCCAAATTCTCCTCCAAATCTACGGTCGTGATCTTTCCGTTGCTCTGAAGGGAACTCAGATCCACTGCTCCGGATCGTAACGACGCTGAATCCACCACCACGTGACTCAGTGCCAGCTGCTTCTGCGTTATGATAGGCCCAGAAACTTTCTCATTATATATCCCTGCCTGATTTTCGCTGTTGTTGCCAGGATGAGGTGGCGATGCACCTATCGGCAGTTGTTGACCTACATATCCCGCTCTAAATGACTCCTGTGTTTGGGACATCTGTGACGGAGGTCCCGCACTTCCCAGTCCAACCGATTGTCCGGTAATATCATCTCCTGCCGACTGAATTGGAGAAGAACCTAACGAAGGGGGGCCCGGTAAAGCTTCAACGGCCAGCACTGCTGATGGAGATTGAATTGTCTCCTCCGGTCTCATCTCCGGAAGGGGCCTCACAGCGGAGACCGATGGAACAGGTATCCCAGAGAGATGTGGCAGGTCGAATATTTTCTGAGCTGGATTAAGTGGAGACTGTTCCAGATGGGACAGTGTTTGTGATGATGACTGGACTATCTGATCAGACTGGAATTGCTGTATCCCTTTAACTGACTGGGACGGATTCGACGATGATGGGACAGGTTTATCAGTCAATCCAGACTGTGCAGGACCTGGAGCCACTGGAGCTGGAGCCACTGGAGCTGGAGCCAATGGAGTTGAAACCACTGGAGCTGGGGCTACAGGAGCTGGAGCTACTGGAGCTGAAGCCATTGAAACTGGAGCCACTAGAGCTGGAGCCACTGGATCTGGAGCCACTGGAACTGAAGCCAATGGAGCTGGAGCCAATGGAGCTGGAGCCACTAGAGCTGGAGCCACAGGAGCTGGAGCCACTGGAGCTGGAGCTGGAGCTGGAGCCAATGGAGCTGGGGCCACTGGAGCTGGAGCCATTGGAGCTGGAGCCACTGGAACTGGAGCCACTGGAACTGGAGCCATTGGAGCTGGAGCCACTAGAGCTGGAGCCACAGGAAATGGAGCTACCGGAATTATCAGCGGTGCAAGGTGTATGGGTTCGAGCGGGTCTGGAGCACTTGGAGCTGTTTTAGACGTGAGATTTTCCTGCAATGAAGCGCTCGACGCTGGTTTCTCAGATTTTCCTTCAAGTGGTAACTTAACCTTATTTTGAGCTGGCTTTGTTTTGGCAGGTTTCGGTGGCTTGGTAGTCTTCGGTTGTTTGTCATGCGGGTTTACTGGTGGTGCTTTGGTGGCAGTTTTAGGGGGCGGCTGCATTTTGGTTGCTTTTGAATTTGCTGCAGGTTGCTGAATGTGATTGGGTTTTGGTTGTTCTTTTACAAGCGATGGATTCGGCAGTTGCACAGGTTGTTCCTGTTGCTTTTGTTGCTTTGGAGTCTTTGGTTGTTTTTGTTGTTTAGGTAACTCCGGTTGTTTTTGTTGCTGAGCTGATGAAACCTGTTGTTGCGATAATTGTTTTTGAGCCTGTTGTAGAGTTTGAGTTAAGCTTTGTGCTTGTGCCAGTTGCTGAGATACGACCAGTTGCTGCTGCTGCTGTTGCTGCTGAAGCCGTTGCACTTGTTGTTGCTGCTGCTGGAGCTGTTGCATTTGTTGTTGATGTATTGTTGCTGGACTCAATTGTTGTGGATTTGTATTCGTCTGAGGCACTAATACATTTTTTGCATTTGCAAGTTGTTGTTGTTGCATCTGTTGCAGTTGTACTGATTGCACAGGTTGCACTGCTTTTACTAGTTGTACTGGTTGCAAAGGTTGCACTGATTGTGCTGGTTGCACTGGCTGTACTGGTTGCACTGGTTGCAGTGGTTGCACTGGTGGTAATGGTTGAACTGGTTGTACTGGTTGCACTGGTTGAACTTGTTGCACTGGTTGCACCGGTTGCACTGATTGTACTGGTTCCACTGGTTGTACTGATTGCACTTGTTGCACCGGTTGCACTGGTAGCACTGGTTGTGTTGGTTGCACTGGTTGCACTGTTTGCACTTGTTGCACTGGTTGTACTGGCTGCACTGATTGCACTTGTTGTTCTGGTTGCACTTGTTGCACTGGTTGTTGTGCCACCCGACTGGATAAGCCAGCCTGCTGAGAGTCCAAGGACTGTGCCACGTGTTTAATCCTTGCTTGCTCAGACGATTGATCCGCTTCCTGGGATACACTTTCCTCTTGAGCCTGCGCCAATTCTTCATCCGCATTCTGTGCCACTTCCTCTGATTGGTTTGTTTGTGACGTCGAATCCTGGGGCTCTGTCACGTGTTCAGCCGCAGACACTTCGTATGTCTGCTCTTCCTTCTCTGAGTCGATCGGTGGTTGTGGTTGCGCTACTGGTTGATACGGTACTACTTGAAAGGTTTCATCTATTTCCTGAGGAGTCATCGATTCTTGAGATTGCTTTTGATCTTTTTGTTCCGAAGCTTTCGGCTGCTGAGGTTCTGCTGTTTGTTGATTTGGTGGCACTTGGCTTGGTTGTAGCTCTTGGCTTGGTTGTGGCTCTTGGCTTGGTTGTGGCTCTTGGCTTGGTTGTGGCTCTTGGCTTGGTTTTGGCTCTTGGCTTGGTTTTGGCTCTTGGCTTGATTGTGGCTCTTGCGGAGAGCTTGTTGTTTGCGGTGACTCTGTTGAATGTTCGCTTGACAAAACTTCATAGCGCTGTGTTACTGACTGAGTACTTGGCGTTGGCAGCGTCTCTGTTATCTGTTGACCTGTTGTCACTTGATTTGTTTGGGCAACATTTGGAGAAAATGTCGTTTGTTGAGGCTCTACCACCTGTTGATTTTGTTTCATTTGATTCGGTTGTGCTACCCGCGGATAGCCTGTCGGTAGCTGAAATTGTGCCACTTGTTGGTATGGTGCCACTCCATAGGGTTGTGCTACTTGCGGATAGCCTGTCGGTGGCTGAAGCTGTGCCGCTTGTTGGTATGGTGCCACTCCATAGGGTTGTGCTACCTGCTGACCGTTAAGCGATTGCTGAATCTGTGCCAATTGTTGGTAATGTGCCGATTGATCCGGTTTTGGTACTTCCTGAGAGCTCATCGCTGACCTATTTAGGGCCTGCAGGAGTTTTTCTAATTGAAGAGGATTTACGGACCTGAGTGCCTCAGATAGCTCACGAGACGTCTGTTTGGAAAGAGCAGGTGGCTTCTTGTGCTCAATTCTACCCTCCTGTTTCGCAGGAATTCTCTTATTTGAGTGAATAGCCTGTTTTGATTCCTTCGAAGCTGCCCCACCTTTCGCAGGAATTGCGTTGAGTTTCTTATGAGATGGCCCAACATTAGCTGGACTAGATTTGAAAGACTTCGCTGAGTTCGAAGGTTCAGCAGCGGCATGCTTACCCCTCGACGATCCGTGGACGTGGTTCTGTTTGTTCTTGATATGGTTCTTGTGTTTGGTTCGGCTCTTGACCTTCAACAGCTGATGACCGTCAGAGACATGGGTCTTTGTTCTGCCACTGAAGTCGCCGCTATCCAAACGTGTGTCCTCAAACTGTTCCTCGGCATCTTCGTCGTCATCCGTAAGGTAGTCTTCATCAACTCCTCTCCGCTGAATACTGTGATTGGAAGAGAACTCATTGCCCAAACTCCCATTGTAGTCCATTTCACCATTTCCTCTGAGAATGTCAAAATAAAGGTTTCCAGTCTCTTCTATCACCTTAAACGCAGCCCTATTCATTTGCTCATTCACTTCTCCAGTGGGATTGATGGTTGACTGAAGGAGACTATTCCCACCCTCGCCGCTGTTCAGTGTTGTGGAGGACCTCAGATCCCTGACTGGAGGCAGACCTGTCTTAAGTTCTGGCTCCAAAACCATATCTAATAGAAAATAGCATTAAACTCAAGTTATGCAGTTGTTTGACGTAAAGTTAGCTAAGGTTTGATAACAAGCATTCAGTCCTCTTATATCATTCTATATACAATAAAGCGAGCATCGATCCATTCATATTATATTATTCCATAATATACATGTATAATACAAGGAGCATCAAGTCCTCCTAACCCATAGAGTCTAATAAGGATGTTACCAACGTATATAACATATTCCAAGTCTACTATCTACTTAGATAACAAACCCTACATATGATAAATAGGATACATAGGATACGTTATCTACATTAAAGTAGATAACATATTCCAAATACTCCTATCTACATGTATATAGATAACATATTTCACATACCACTATCAAGATAACATATTCTACGTACCGTATCTAGATAACATATTCTACGTACCACTATCTAGATAACATATTCCACGTACCACTATCGAGTCTCAAACCCGGTACAGTCTCATACTGAGTAGTTCCAAGCGTTTTTCCAGTACTCAAAGATTCCGTGTGGACTTGCTCTCTTCCTATCGTCCAGAAACCGGAAGCACCCAGAACCACCGCAGACGATTGAATAGCGATAGCCAGTGAAAGCAAAAAACAAGCGAGGTTACGCGATGGTAGCACTATGTTACTGTTCGCTTGTAAAACGTTGTTCATTCTTTAGTTACCTGTTACCAGCTGCTGCAAAATAAAATAATTATTAAATTAAAGTTACGTTTAACGTCCGTCTTCTTGCCTCAAATAACTTCAGATGTCAACTGGATTATCTAAACCACGCCGTTGATTAAACTTGGCCGGCAGGTAGATAAATATTTAATTTTTTGCACGAAAATTACAATGGCATTATACACCATGCATATAACGACGTGAAAATGGATATACAGGCCCGTAGGCTCTGTAGCCTTCCTGAGGAAGGCTTCAAGGCGCTCTCTATCGGAGGTATCAATTAAAATAACCCCACCAAAATTGCGATGCATAGCTTAACTTGGAGAGAAGGCTATAATAGATTTAAAGAGGGTGACAATTTACAGTTAGACGGTTAGAAGTAAGACCCTTTCGTTTTAGAGTGCGAATGGCAAAAAGATTAGAGGAACAATTACTAAATGTGTCATCAATATGGACAGCAAAATCTCGTAGCCTTATGGATTAGAATAATGAGGCTTCGCTTTATTAGATCATTAGATAATACTGCCTATCATGAATGATTATCTATCAAAGATGGTTTAACTTATGCCTAATTGTTACAAATAAAAACTTAATGAGCACGTAAACATCGACATTATCTAAACATTGTATTGTTATATGACGTCAATACAAACTAAAGGAAAACGGTTATAAAGAAAAGATTGTCTGAAATAGAGCTATATTTTGAGTCCAATTAAGTAGACTATCGATCTTTATTAAATTCTTCAGCGCTAACTTTGTCGCTTCTTAATTACTAGTGATGTGCTTTACGACTCATCTGCGAGAGCAGCATATAAACGACTCGCACAGCTCAATTAGCGGACTCTTTTGAGCTGCTCACTGCTCGCAAATGGTTCAGGCACTTACTACTGTAACTGCTCTGTGTCTGTGTGTCCTACGTGACTGCTAGTACTTTAGGACACTAACTAAATATCAATTATAACTTTAAATGTAATTTTATTTAGCTTATTATTATTAAACTCTTTCTGTAAAGTAGTCTCGAAGACCGACTTCGACTTTGACACTTAACGTTCTTAACCCTGACAATTTTCCTGTTAGGTACTTGGTTCCACATTCGCATTCGGCGTCAAATTCGGCTTGGAAGTCCGTTGAATCTTGACCTTTTTCTCTAAATTTTCTAAATTGTGAAAATTTCAATGTCCTTTATTGTGGGGGTACTCCCGCCTTGGCCCGAATTGTAAATCTACGCCTCCTGATGAACCTCCTTCCATATGTAAGCCTTCTGAAAGCCATATCCTCCACAAAGTTTAGGTTTTTATTCCTAGGACCCGTAACACGGGCTAAGTCAAACCAAAAATAAGCATACCACGATGTACACAAGGTTATATAGTGGGTCAAATATGCTGTTCTCTTGGTTCAAAGGTCAATAATAGTCGAGATATATAGGGCTAGGAAAAAACGGATGGCCTTACACGCTGCATGTGCTGCTTATACGACACAGTGCAGCATGTATCGAACAGAGCAGCATATGTGTGTTATAAAACTGTGAACTAGAACATGTTGTGCTTTAAAACTGTGAACTAGAACTGCTCTCAGAAAACAGCTCTTAGAGAGTACTGAGCTGTAAGTGATAGCAGCTCACTTCAAAGAGCAGCACTTAGTGATTCGAAAGAGCAGTGAGCGGCCAACTCTACTTCTTACGATCAAATATAAGCCTGATCATTTATTGGGCATTTGAATGATGCGCCACTGCGACAGCCTACAGTCTGCTTCTGCTTCTGAATCACGGCAGCATGAGTGAAAGTTTATAAAAGTCTAGCCTGTTGACCTGATTCACCTGAGGCTAGACTTTTATAGCCATTAATGAGGTTTCACTTGTGATTTAACTACTTTTATATTCCTTGCATCTGATTCAAGGCCTTACATAGGAGGCCCAGGTGCCCCAGGCTCTCACAGAAATTGGACGCCGCCATATAGAAAATAAATTTTGTTTGCGAGATATTTAGTTTCTTGCTCAATAAAATTTTCTATGTTTGATCATCCGCGGCCCCCTTTGCTCCGACCACCCAGTCCGGGGAGGGGGGGGGGGTGCTACAGCACTACAACCTGGGGATTATTTACATTCAAACCATAAAAGTCATTTATCGTTAAAATTATAGAATTTTGAAGCAATTAAAGTGTAGTACCCTCCACATTTTGTACAGTTATATTAATATTGTATAATTATAATAATTGTAGTATAATTATGTATAAGTATAGTATAATTATGTATATTTTGTATTTTTCATATCTGTAATAGAATATCTGTAATAAAATGAATATAATATCTGTAATAGAATGTCTTAATAGCGTAGGGGTAACGTCATGAAGTTTTAAATGACAGATCCTCAGGTGAATTGAACTCTCTTGGGTTCGAATCCCAGCCGCGCTGATCTGATAGTAAAATCTCGGACATTCACTAGACTGGTTACACGGAAAATGGAACAAATTGCCTAACGGTTTGAACATGTGGTGATAAAAAGTGACAGATTTCAACACAGTTGATCATTTCGCTATAATGCGTGTTTACTTTTATCTGTCCTATTTCATGAGTATGCACAAAAGTACGCTTTAACGGAAGCCTTTACGCATATGGTCATCTGACGTCATATGTTTATTTTGGAATTTATATTATCGCTCTGGCGGGAATGCTTTCAATAATAATTTTTTGTTAGAAATATTAATCTAAGAAATATTTGAAGATTTGCAGATCAGAGAGCTTAATTGGTTAAAATATTCATACCTTTGAGCAAGCTGTTTCTAGCTTAGGTTTTTTTGCATAGAACTGTTTGATATGCTTGAAAGAAATAAAATATTTTATTAGTAAATTTTGTTTGACTTCCTAGAATGCAACGAATCGGCAAAATTATGTAATAAAATAGCAACCAGAGTACTTATAAAGTCTATTATATCATCAAGCACCCTTAAGACAAAGCCAATCTGATAAACTAAACGACACAACAGCAATAACCTGATTCTGTATTAAAGCATATAACGAGAATAAAATATCAACATCAGTTGCTATCCAAACTGGCGTAGATCATAGATGTAATCCGTCCTATCCGAAACTGTAACGATGGGCACTTTCAATTAAATGGATGCGCCGAGCTAATTAAATTACGCAGAACCTAAAGACAGTAGACCTACATAAAGGAGGTACCATGTAAACCTTCTTGATTCAATTTCTTATTAAGTAAGATTACCTTCAGTGTTTAAATTGGGAATTGAGAACCAGTGGACTTGTCAAATATTTCAAACTCTCCTTCCATTTTACAGGGCACCTAGTATCTATAATATGGGCCCCTAGCAGGGGAACTCACTAGAAAAAACTAGAGCTAGAAGAACTGAAACTTTGTGTTTGCCTATATGATTGTATCCTGATTATTTTGTATATTAGTGATCTATTTTAATTACTAGTAATATAAGCTTCAAAATTGACGAATTGAATCATTTATATATATGAAGCAAATTTAAAGTGTTAATAGAAATTGAAGTTTCTTACTATTACTGAAATATTAGGCACTCATTCTTGAAATGGTCATCCATTATGGTATGTATCAAGTTAAGTTTCTTGATGTTCATTACCTTATACACTTACACACTGAGCTGTTTATCTTTTATTCTGTTGATCTTAAATTGATGTTTTACTAGATAGACTATTCCTTGTACTGTACCTGTCAATAGCTGAATAGGTAACGTGAGACTTGTGAGACAACAAAAGGGCAAGGGTTTGAAACTCCCTCTGCGCCATTCATGACAGTACCGTTATGCTGTCTTATTTGAGTTAGATAGTTTTTATAAATGAACTATCTGGCTGCCCATTTTAAATTAATATTATGAACTTGAGTTCTTGTTTTAATTTTGCAGCTTTGACTTTGTGTCTGTGCTAATCACTATGAGACTTGATTTCGATGGAGATGGCGAAGAAAGTGGGAAGTTTGTCAGTTTTCATCCGGCAGCCGGTATCAGCATCGACTATGATCGATTATTAACTCTATTCAAGAACACCAATAGTGTGCGCTACGAGCAATTTTTGAATTGCTGGAAAGAGCTTGATTTCTCCTCTATTATTAGTGGAAGACAGAATGACAAAGAATGCAGAGAGGTTTGACTTATTCTCTGTTAATTGGGATATATAGCAATTGAGAAGCCTCTGTTTGAAAATGCATTTTATATTGCTTCAGGTTAGCTAAATACAGGTTTCATTTGATTTTATTTATTTTAAAATTTTCTATTAAAAACAACTTATCTGTAGAGCTTGTTGATATTTCTTTACTTAGTTACGGTTCTAATTATGTTACAATTCTTTTATAATTAAATTATGTTACAATTCTTTTATAATTCAATTATGTTATAATTCTTTTATAATTCAATTATGTTACGATACGATTATGTTACATAAGAATTAGGAGGTATGAGGTAAATATTGAAACGAACTGATGAAAACTTTTTTGACCTAATATATGTTATTTGTAAAATTTATGTGATTTACCATTTAAAAACCAATTTCTAGACTGTTCGAAGCATTTAGAATTTACTAAATTTTACTAAATCTCATTGGTAAATGGAGTATGCGAATTATTACAAAATTGTGCTAATGTGGCACTATTAGAACAATACTGAACATTACTGGTATTCCTTGTGAATTAGTAAATGCTTGTCAATTTTACTCTTCTTCTTCTAGTGAACTGCCTTATGGCAGGTCCATGGCATATAACTTCCAACCTGTTCTATCCTCTGCTTCAATTTTCAGCTCTATATATGAATTTGTTATCAAATCATCCAATATCTCATGTCTTGGTCTGCCTCGTAACTCCTTTCCCTTGCAATATTCCTTCTGCTACATCCTTCAGCAAACCATTCCCCCGTGTACTATGTCCTATCCAGCTTTTCTTTCTACTTCTTATCACATCTTTGAACTGACTCTCTGTACCGATTCTTTCAAAAACTTCTTCATTTGATTAGTTCTGTGTGCCATTTAATCACATGTTGGTAAAATTAATGGTGAGGTGGGCCCCTTTTACTCTATCAAATGAAAATGTATAGTTTCTTAATTACTATAATTTTTATATGTGTATACTATAAAATGTAACAGTTATACATAATAATTGACAGATTCTCTGTTTTTAAAACAGTATTGGAATATCTTTTCTTGCAGTTTACAGAAGAGTGCATGAAGTTGTCGGTAACGTATCTGGAACCTCACTATCATTTCAATGTTCGTGTGTTTGCCCTCTACACTCTGTACGCCTTCTACTATGTGCATCCCTTTAAACCAAGATCAAAGGTATCCGTTCAGTATTATCTTGTAATTGTATATTATTGCGACACTTCTTCTTCTTCTTTAAGTGCCGTGCCTGTTTCAAGCCTGGGCGGTCATGGTCATATTCCTCCATATGTCTCTGTTCATTGTTGCTCTGATCATCTCTGTTTCAGTTAACTGCATCCATTTGCTAAGACTCTTAATAAACGTCATTCGTTGTCGACCCTTGCATCTTTTTCCTTCTATTATTCCTGTCACTACGGTATTTTCAACTATTTTGTTCCGCATAATGTGTCCGAAAAATTTCATCTGTTGTCGTCGTATTCGGCTCAAAAGGTCACAACAAGTTGATATTCTTTGTAGAACATCTTCATTTTTAATGTGGTCTTTATAAGATATACGCAGCATTCTTCTATCGCGGCACTAAGTGATACAATGTCTTTTATTTTTGTATTATTATTAACATATTATGATATTGTTATGATGTGTATCGTTGTGAACGATATCTTATATGATATCGCTCTCTCCATTTCTACTGCTCTGCCAAATGACTGATTTGAGGTACATATTCGTACTCTAGTATGCATAATGAAGTCTCTAGTTAATATGGCTTCTGAGCAGGTTTCTAAATGCCTTCACGTAGCTTAGCCCCCTGTTACAACAAATGCAGCAAATGGTTATTCTATTCTACTGTGATTTGGGTACAATACTGATATTTGGACACCTCTAGGTATTTTATATTGATATTTTATATTGATATTTTTATACCAAAAATTGCATAGAAAATGAAATAATTTTCAGTCACTGAAACTATCTGTGGTACCTTCTAAATGCAACTGTCTGGATGGATGGATCTTTAGATAAGATGATTTATTTATGAATTGATTGATCACTAGATAAGGTAATTGATTTATTGATCATTTGTTAAGATGATTTACTGATGGATTGACTGATCATTAGACGACTGATTGATGATCAGATAAGAATGACGATTGAGGATTGGGGTAATCTGCAGTCGCTGGTTGAGTTCATAAATACCGATCAACATCTCGATGCTGCGTATGTCTTCTATCGGCTGCGGCACGAGAGAGCATTCCACTTCACCGCAAGCCGTTCTGAAGTTAGCTGTCTTGTTATTTAGTTGGAATTGATATAAGTTTTAATGTATTTAAATTGTGTTATTTAATTAGAATTGATATAAGTTTTAATGTATTTAAATTGTGTTATTTAATTAGAATTGATATATCTTTTAATGTATTTAAATTATTTTATTTAAAGTATTTAAATTGTGTTATTCAATTGAAATTGATATAAGTATTAATGCATTTAAATTGTGTTATTCTATTGGAATTGATATAAGTTTTAATTTATTTAAATTGTGGAGCCCGTATTGTTATATTTTCTTAGGCTAGATTTAGGCATAATTCGTGAATGACCGGATACTGTAAAGTATTAGATTTGGTGGCAATATGTTGCTATGATACTGAGTTGCAAGTTCTATTTAGTAATCGGGATTAATTTGTGAAGGGATGCGAAATAATGGCTAGAGCATGTGACCTGTGTTTGAAGTCAAGGTAAGCTAAAAAGTGAAGGATATCACTCGGACCTTGGGAAGAATATATCATATATATATATATATATATATATATATATACATATACCTGTAGTAACTTGTTATTATTCAGATGTTTTAAAACAGAAAAATTATTGTATTTACAGATACAGATAAACAACCTCGGTGCAGGTGGGCTGGGTTTCAGACCGGAGTGGGGGCATGAGTCGTGTAAAGGGGCGGGTGTGGTGCATATTGAGGAGCAGAGACGCAGGCTACAGCTGTTGAGAGACAGGCAGGGCAACGTATCACGAGTCTTCAACTGCGACTCCATTGCGGTAAGTACTGCTATTCTAAATTATTAATTAATTTAATTAAATTAAGTTAATTAATTTAATTAATTCTTATTTCATTTACGATAAGTTGAAGAAATTTGAAAATTGAATACTAAGGTAGCCAATAGGAAGACACTTTAGAAACTATTCTTTCTCTCTGAACGTAACCTTGGAAAGGTATTCTCTCTGTCTGATCGTAACTTTGTCTAGGTATTCTCTCTATCTAAACTTAACCTTGGCTAGGTGTTCTCTCTGACAACTAGGTGTTCTAGGTGTTCGTATAATAACTCTGGATAAATAGGTGTTCAACTAGATAGAACGCTTCTCGTTCTATTTGATGGCCTATTGCTTCTGTCTCTACTTAATTTGTTTGCTCTACTTAATTTATTTGATTGATATTTTTATTTGGCTTTCTATTCAATTTTTGACTAATTGCGTGTGATTGTTTTCATTTTGTGTGGTATGTGTGGTGTTTCGATCTAATAAACATATTTCTCTCTCTCTCTCTCTCTCTCTCTCTCTGCTTAAAATATGGTGGGAATTGGTTTCTATTGTTAACTAGCTTAACGTGTTCTTAATATGCTACTGAGAATCATCAATGAACTTTAAATAGCAGTATTACAAGATTAATTGCTTCCCCAGTGTCTTATGTGAAGTCATTTATTCTACTATTAACGTTCTGTTATCATTTTGATTTGTAGGAACTCTCGATTGTACACGACCACTATCACAGGATAAAGTGCCTAATGGCAGGTCCAGAGGAGTCCAAGCCTTCTGCTTCTCTCGACGTCATTGACTCCACTCTGGTGCAGTTTCTGACGAGGTCTTTATTAAAATTATTGTATTTTTAACCAGGTTTTTAATTATTCCTTCTCGTAGTTTAATCAATCAATCAACAATCAATAAGAATTTAACGTCCGATTCCTCGCCATAAGGCAATGTCACGGACGTCTCTTGCAGATTCTACATAAGCAGACGCCAAAGCACCACATGATGACGACTGAGTATACAGAGACCACAAGAGAAAGCAAGATCGAAACAGCTCAAGTCCAAAATCCATTTTTATTGTATCAAAATTGTATCAAAAATCAATAAATATTCCAGCAAAATTCATCCTATCTTTATATTATCTTGAAGCTTATTTTCATCCACGTATCTATAAATAGATAGAAGATTAGATATATAAATTGTGCATGTTTTTATATAAAAAAAATAAGGTAAACACTCATTATAGTAAGTTAAACACTCATTATAGTAAAACGAGCAACTATGGTGATATCTATCACTTTTAATACCACATGTTTAAACAGTTAAACAATTTAGATCATTTTTCGTATAGCCAGTCCAGTGAATGTCCGAGATTTTACTCTTAGATCAGCGCGGCTGGGATTCGAACCCACGAGGGTTCCATTCACCTCAGGACCTATCTTTTAAAACTTCATGACATTGTCCCTACTCTATTACGACATTCTATATGTGCATAGGTCAGTAGCATCTCATGAAGAGTGGAGACGTAGCAGATCAGTGCTAAGGGTATGCAGACGTCTAATAGTTGAAATGCATTAACAATAAAGTCAATTAATGGTCAAATAAAATCCATTATAAGCTTATATATTTCATAATAAAAGTTTAATCTTTCAGATAAATAGCAGACTTTTAGTGTAAAAGGATCTGATTAATTTTAATATCTACTTTTTCTATTTTATTGAACTACACCAATGTTTAATATATTTTTTGTTATAAATAATTATTATTTCAAGCAAAAGTCACATTGGAGTTTTTTTGCCCTTGTGATGAGGTCAACTAGGGATTTCAAGAGCTCTACTGATGAAGAGCTTGATTCAGTGATCTCTGTTGATCAGTTGATCTCTATTGATCAGTTGATCTCTGTTGATCAATTGATCTCTATTGATCAGTTGACTTTATTGATCAGTTGATATCTATTGATTAGTTGATCTCTATTGATCAGTTGATCTCTGTTGATCAATTGATCTCAATTGTTCAGTTGATTTGTATTGATCAATTGATCTCTATTGATCAGTTGATCTCTATTGATTAGTGGATCTCTATTGATTAGTTGAGCTCATATTAAGAATTTGTTTATTGAGTTTAAATTGGGTCTTTTGAAAATAAACTGAATAATACTGGTACATACCTTGGACCTGCCACTTGGCAGAGCACAAGAGAAAGAGAAGAACATGTAATATTTAAATGTTATATTTTTCTACACTGTAGCCAGGTAGAAGAGTATCGGGACGTCGAACTACCGATTCAGAATCTGAGACAGAGCAGGTTAGATTTGTGTAATTGCTGCTCGCGTTCTATTAAACTTGGAATTAACTTAATTTTACACCTAATAGTCTGAGACATGAGTGTAACTATTTAGCTTTCCATCGTGGCTTCAAAACAATATTTTGGTCGCATAGTTTTTCTACATGAAACTACTATATGTATGTTTATTTTAAGTATTTGGTATGTGAAGACAGGAATGAGTGTTGCTGGATGGTATAAAGTTCCACTCATATGTAGGCATCTTTTACTAGTTTAGATATTAATTTAAATTTAATTGTTATTTAGCTTATTATTACTATTGAACTCTTTCTGTATAGAAGTCTCGTAGATTGAACTCGGCCATGACACTGCTATATAAGTTTTCGTTGTTAATAATAATAATAATAATAATAATTTAGAGCTACTGTTCTTTATAGTGGCAGAATCTGCTTTGTCATGAATTTTAGTATCTCACAGTTGCTGTTGTTGTTTCTGGCGATATGTTTAAATAGATCCACTTCATATTGTTGTAGCTACAACAAGTCAATAGAACATTTTTGTGTTAATAGATTTCTTATAGCCCATCCTGAGCTACATTCAATCCCATGGGCTCCAGGGCTTGCCTCAGTTGCTAGTAACTTAAATCAGAGTCAAAGAGAATAAAATCTCTGTCTTACATAGGAGCAGTGTTTGGATAGTGGATGAAGCCTATAAATGATGTAGATTTTATCATATTGAAAATACTACCCCTACTCCTCCAATGAATTTCAATAAATTATTGAAATTCATCAACGTTATCTTCCCTTAAATCCCAGCGTAACCAGGGTTGGGATAAAAATTAGAAAACGGGATAGAAAAATTATTGAAATGTTGATTTAATTAATAATTTAATAAATCGATTTATTGATTGATAAAACTCTTTTTCTTATTTGTCGCTCAGTCGTCTGGCAGAGAAGATCTTGAACCCACTCTGAGTCGAAGAGCGCAGAAGGAATCTCGCACGGCTATTCGCGCTCGTGCTTTCGTCACTAAAGGCAAGATAGCAGTGTCGCGACGTCACAGGGGTCCAGCTAGGTCTACTGCGGACGATGTAACTGGGGATAATTCTGCTACAGTGGTCAAGCGCAAGCGCGGAAGACCTGAAAGAAAACTTAAGGATTACAATCCAGACTTGAATGTAAGAGATGGAGATATGTCAGAGTGTGTTGATAACGGTGACAACGTGGAAGGGATTTCGAGATATGGGCAGAAAGGAAGAAAGGAAAAAGGTGGAAGAAAGACGAAGAATAATGCTGACAGCAAGATAGATGGGTTAGATGAAAATGTCTCTGTCAGTGCAGATGGATATAGTTCGAAGATAACAAAAGTGAGAAAAGCGGTAAAGATTAAAACTGGAGAGAAGTTGTGTGAGGAAGGAAGGGTGAAGAGAAAGTACACCAAGAGATCCAAGACTTGGAGGAATGCGGAGGAAGAGGCTGATGAGACGGAGCCTATTAGTGATGAGGAATCTCGCCGAGTGGAACTTTTTAATATCCTAACGTCGGTGGTTGTTGCACCTCATCCGTTGAATTTCGTTCCATCGGAGCAGAACATTGAGCAGCCAGAAAATATTCCTGCAGAAATGGAATTTGCTCAACAACACAACGCCACCACAGAAGTGGATAGTAACGAACAAGGAAATATTTTGGCTGGATCGAATGGATCGCCTACTAAAGAATCTGCTGGAAAGCGCCACAGGGTAACTAAGCCTATTAAGGAAGAGAAAATACTGGAAACTAAGACAACAAAAACAAGAACAAAGAAAACTGTTAGGAAACTGGAGTCTGGAATTGACAAAGTCGCTGTTGGAAGTGGCGACTGCACAAATTTGGATGAGGGCACTTCAGTGGAGCTGCCACTGCATGAGAACTCTGCGGACGCGGTCGAGCCAGGTCAACGCGAGGCAAAAATGGGAAATAAATCTAAGCATACCAAGAAGACTCCACGAGGTGATTGTTTGTACTTTATTTTATTTGTTTAAAACAGATTGTACTGATAAAAAAGCTGGTAAAGCTAGTGTTAACGTCAGGTTCCTCTCTCGAAACTGTCAGCTATGGGAAAGCCCAGGATTTGGACCCCGCACATACTGATCCGCGGTCGAATATCATGCCGACTGGAGTCAGTGGTGATCTGCAACAAACGGCAACTGTGTTGTATGGCAAGTGAACCTTTTAACTATTAAGAGTAATTTAGTTATAAATTGGTTTTTGCTGGTTTGATCCTTGTATTACCGTATGATTTCTGTGGTATGTCAGATTTTTTGTAATAAATGAATTTTATATGAGCTAAATTTGAACCGAACATAAAATATGCAGACTCAGATTATTCAATAGTTATGGTGTGTTATATTTTTTTTACAGATTTTCTGCTTGCAAATGTGCTGAAATTGTTGTATTTTGTATTGTGATACTTTTGTGATGACTTTGTTAATATATTGCAAGATCTATACCAATAATGGAAACATCTCAGTTACAGTGCAACTGTTTTCCATGACAACAATGAGCACATGTATATGTGTTACGTCAAATGGGGATTCAAATTTTTGTGTGTCATCAATCCATTGACTGATGGAAGCCTGGTTTAGTGAATTTATTGATTAATTGGTGGATAGATCTATCTACTGATTGATTTGATAGATTTACGTATCAGCTGCTTTATTAATGGATTAATTGTTGACTAATCCATTTGTTGGAGCAGAAAACATGAAGGAGCGATCAATGATCGCTCCTTCATGTTTTCTGCTCCGACAAGTGGAACTATATGTCACAAGATCTTCGATCTTGTAATTGTATTGGTACTTTCCTTGGCAAGCTAAAAACCCATCTCTTCCCATAGATCTAAATTTTGACCAGCTTGCCTTGGATCATTTACTTGCATTGTTTTGATCTTGCTTTCTCTTATGGTATTTGTGTACTCAGTCGTCATCGTCTGGTGCTTGGGCGCCTGTTTTTGTACAGTCTGCAAGAGACGTCCCTGACATTGCCTTATGGCTAGGAACCTGGACGTTAAATCCATATTGATTGATTGATTGATTATTGATGACATATTGCTAGAAGGGTTGAATGATTGATTGAGGGGTAGAATGACTGATTTGTTGATGGATTGATTAATTAATTAATTTATGGATTGGTTGAGGGAATGAATGATTGATTTATTGATAGATTGATTGAGGGATTGAACAATTGATTGATTGTATTTCAGCGAGACAGGAGTTCATCAGCTTGGCCTCACCTGGCTCTGATACCAAGGAGTTGGTGATTGATTTTGGAGCGACAAATGAAGATCCAGATGGAAACGAGTCCAGCAATTCCACAGATTATCCTCTTCTAAAGAGACTCGTCATCAAAGAGGAAGAGTCAATGGATGCTGGAGATAATGGAGAAACTGAACCTGCTGAATTTGAAAAAGAAGAAAAAGAACAAATTCCTAATAAACAAAGAAGGGGAATCCGTTCAACTGATACTAGTCCTAAATCAGTTGAAAATAAAGCAGGAAATAAGGGCAGGTCTGTTCTGGATGCTTATGGCGATTCGGGTAAAACCACTCGAGAAAAGATTCTCGCAAAAAAGTCCAAGAGAATTATTAGATCAGTTGTAGAAGAAAAGGTTGGTTCAGGCTGTAACACTCCTAAATCTGGACAAAAGAAATCATGTACTACTGCGACAACAACCTCGAACAAGGTCGCCAAACCTGAATTGAGAGATAATTCAGGGAAGCGCAGTACAAAATCTACTGAAAGCCTCGTTGGAAATCTCTCAGCCGGCATTGCAGCACCTGTTCGTAGTAAAGAAAAAACGTCCAAAACAATCACCAAGAATAAGGAATTCAGTGATGACGCTCTGACTAGCGGTACCAATATGGCGCCAACTGCTTCGTCGAAGAAGGTTGGAGTCATGCGCTCGAAAGTTGTGATGGAAGCCCAGGAGCCTGCAGGTGGCAACGATGATGAGGCGGTTGACAGCAAGGCCAGTGTACTGGCTGCTGTTGATCTAATGTCTGCCAGTCAGGAGAGAAAAATGACGAGATATGCTAGAAGACAAGGAACGACTGAGGAGTCGAGCGAGCCTTCGAAGAGAGTTTCTGCTCGCAGTAAACCTCCTGTTACGTACTACAGCCAGTAAATATATGACGAATGCTATCAAAATGTGTGATTTGTCATTGGGTAATATGCATTGATTTAAAATCGCTTTATTTAAGTATTTGAATGATTGTTTTATGAGTCTTATAGTGAGAACTCTTATTTTCAAGAGAGAATTAACCTATGATGGGTTACTAGTTTTGTGTAGTTAGACATATCTTTCTGGTTTTACTCGAGCTCATTGCATGTAGTTAAGTTTTTGTTAAAGTTTATTGTGCCTCTCTCTTAGTGCACTGCCCACTGGCAGGTCTATGGTATAGAATGCCTCCACTCTTCTCTATCTACCACTTTCGTTGTAAGTCTATTAACACTAGAAGCACCAATTTGACTGTTTTTGAAAATGAAACAATCGCCATTTTTCACCTACAAGCGTGGGGTGTCTGATATTTTAAGACATCTATAAACTATTGCTTGCACTACTACACATGAAATTTGGGGTTGAAAGGGTTTATAGTTTTTTAGATATAGCACTTACCACCTAATAGTACCGAGGCAGTCAAAATGACTGCAGCAGGAAATACGATAAAGCGTTACCCACGGACTAATCATTTAAGTCTATTTTTTAAAGTGACTGCAGTGCATCGATTAGCTGATATTTTTGTTTACATCAAACTTAGTTGTTGTCATCAATATGTGCGTATATGTTAGCATAAAGGATTTACATTTTTACAATAAAGTGCAATGAAAAGGCCAAAGCGTTTTTCTGATTGTCAAGCTTTATCTCTTCAGAACCAGCTGGCAGATGAGGAATCTTGTGATACGGACGGTAAATGCGAAGTAGAAGACAATATCATTAGTGACATGAACAAGAACATCAGCATCTCTATCGCATTAGATGATGAGGAAGACAGGCCTGACGTGAGCTCTCACTTGGAGGACGCCACAGCTCAGAATACAGCGGCTAGCTATCAAACGGACACGGATACACATCATGGTGGAGTAGCTCACGATGGGATCGTCATGGTGGAATCGTTTTCGGTGGGAGAGGTCGTGGTGGGAGGGGTTGTCGTGCGAGAGGTTGTAGTGGGAGGGGTTGTGGTGGGAGGGCTGAAGGCGACCCACAAACACAAAATCCGATGAGCCAAAACACTGCACACTACGGTACTGTTAGGTGTAGTATAGATTCATGTACACCAGCAGTACATCACGAGTACTACAAATAAACATTATAAAGGAGATTTCTTCTGGTCCAAACCCACATGCTAATCGCCATATCTCAAAGACCAGGTGGAAAGAGCATTCAAACTTTTAGTCGATGAAACAATGCTTCGTCATATAGTGCATTCAACTGAAGCTATGACACCAGCTTGGTGATGAATCATGGGCAATGTCGTGCGATGAATTCCATGCACTCATCGCAATATTATATGCAGGTGGTGCATATGCTTCAAGTGGCTTGGCGCTCAACCTGGCAAAAGAACTTGCATTGAAGGCCACCAGCATCGTTGGCACGGTGAACAAAGTCAGAAGCGAATTTCAACCCTCGGCAACTCTTGACAAAACAAAAGAACTACATAGTACTTCTATTCTGAAACATGAGAATTGTACACTTACAATTTACAAGAGTAATCAGCCAAGAATGTGGCGCTGCTCAGCTCAATGCTTCAGTTGGTATCTATAGGGACTAATACCAAAAAATACCTGAAACGGTCGCATTCTCAACTCAACTAAATTCTGTGTTGATGTGGTAGGTCAAATGGCACGCAAGTACACGGTAAAGGCCGGGTCGCGACGTTGGTCAAAACAAGTATTTTACAATATACCTGATCTTGCCTGGATAAATGCAAGTATACTTTACAAGGAAGTGACCAGCAAGACTATTAGAAGGAGGGATTTCCTACATCAACTTGCAGATGAACTGAGAAATCCATACGTAGCGGCTCGGAAATCCACGGGGCATGCTCAGCAGGGAGATATCAGAGCCACCTCTATCAATCCAAACAAACGTCGTCAATGCCAGGTTCTCAAGTGCAGAAATAACAAAGCACGTGAAAGTTGCTTTCACTGCAAGAAAATGGTTTGTGGAAGCTGCACTTCACGCGTTGAACGTCAAACTGTATGCGTCAATTGTGACGCGGTAGATGAGCAGATGATGATTAGATGAAGGACGATGGTGACATTACTTAAACTAAACAACATATTAAATAAACTCTACTTGTATTTTTTGTTTGACTGTGAAGAAACAGTCACATATAGTCTTCGTACAACAGAAACCTGTTTTTTGCGATTTTAGGGTTTGGATAGGCCTATTTAATTTTTCAATTTTGCAAAATATAAATACTCGATATGCAACTGGATAATTTTAAAAATAGTAAGAGAATAATGAATATTTCATAATATTATGAAGAAGGAAAGTAAAACCTTTTCTTTAACACATAATAATGACAGCAGTCAATTTGACTGCTCTTGGTACTATTAGGTAGTTTGAAATCGCGGTGCTTCTAGTGTTAAGATTAATCCCTGAGTTCATTTCAACTGACTAATAGAAATTGCAATATTCTTTTGAATTGATTGAGGATCGCAGACAAACCTTTAAGAAACCACCTGAGACCCCCATCTCAGAATTCAAATTCTATTCAAACTAAAGCTGTGTTGGTTAAGCAACGGCAGAGCTTATTGGAAGGAACTGGTCGTTTGATTGCACTTCCGAGTGCTTTACGATAATTATCTAAAAATCATTATTCTTTTCCTTTCGTGTTGAAAAACAAAGTAAGGGTAAACGTTCGATTGTAATTTCTAATGTTTTATATAGTTACAATGTGCCTAAGATGCTATCGTTGATTTAAGTTCATTAAAGCGTTGTTTCTTGTTTTGATATTCTATTTAACTTAAAGCCTGTAACTTAACAGTTTGTCAACGGTTTTTAATTGCTGTGTTTAAACGTTTCTGTTTCACTGTTATCGAGCAGTTATGCTAATTAATTTGTGTTCAATTTTTCCTTGTTAATATGAATCTCTAGAGTTATTTCTCGATATTGTTTTGTTGTTGGATACAGGTTAGAATAGTTTTAATTTGGAATTTGTATTGATTTGTATTTAATAAGAAAAGTTATAGAGCTAATTTCAACTTAAATATTAAGCCATTCTATTTCCTGCTTTCTAGTAATTGCTAAGATATCCTCCTGTAACATATGCATGTTTTAAGTATTGACTGCTACATTAAATCATTAAATTTTCTCTTTTAATTGACTAATTGATATAGAAAGATCCTTGTTTTTTCCGGGTTGCTGAAGAATAGACCCACCATGGACTGCACTTGTCGTAAAAGGCAATAAAGAGCTAAGATCAAAACCAACGTCAGAAAAGGCATTCAGTTGATGAGCGCTTAGGCTCTAGAAATTGCTACGAAATTTTCATGTCCTGACCCTAAATAAACTGGGATTTTAGCCAATATGATGATGATGATGAATAGATATAGAAAGAATTCTTTACTACTGTTTGCTTTGTGTGCTAGATTTGATTGTTGAATTTTTATGTTAAAATATTTTTAAGTCGAATTTTTAGTGTTTTTACTTAATCACTTGATCTCAATAATGTGTTGATAATTCAGTTTGGTTTAGCCACATTCTAAGCTTAACTTTTATGCATATGACCTATAACTAGTCTCGATGGTTTGATAATTATGTTTCGGTTGCTACATTCGAGTTCATCTTTGTTGTTTTGTTTTAAAGGATACTAGAGAATTCTGTCATTTTGTGTTAATTCTGTTTCATTTACCAGATTTTTAAAGGTTTCATAAATAATGTTGTTTTTAAATTAAATTATGGATCCCTGTTTTTTATATGCTGCATTTGTATGGTTTGCTATAATTGAGAGTTAGATATGTTGGTATTCCGTGGCGATGTCGGTAAGGTATTCGTCCGTGGATCAGTATGTGCGAGGCTCAAATCCTGGGCTCTCCCGTCGCTGACATTGCTTTCGAGTGAGGAAACTGACGTTAACATTAGCTTTACTAGCTTTATTGTTTAGATGATGATTTTTTGATTTCAACTGATTTAAAATGTTTCGAATACTGTTAATTCGTTGATTTTATGTTGATTTTTTGTTTCTTTTGTAGTAAGAGTTGATATATAGTATTATATTCCACTGCATGTTGTTATACCTCTAGTGAGTTGTGTACTTGCAACTGAAGTTGTCGCTATTACTTTCATTAAAAGTTTAGATTGTTTATATCATTACGGCCCTACTTTTAACTGATTATGAGTGTAAAAATCCTGTTAGTTTTGAGCCACTGGCTCAGCTCACTGAGCCGTTAGTGTCGCTAATTATCCGTGCTATTAATAGCCTTGACCGACCTCAATGTTCTCTGATGCTGAACAGGAAATATAATATATATACCGACACCATCCTTGTATGAGGAAACGGACGTTAAACCTTTATTATTATTATATAGATATATAGCTATAGCTAGCTAAGGTTAACGTCAGTTTCCTCACTCGGAAGCGATGTCAGTGACGGGAGAGCCCAGGATTTGAACCCCGCACATACTGATCCGCCGTCGTGTGTCTTACCGACTTCGCCACTGGCTCCAGCCACTTCGCCACTGGCTCCAGCCACTTCGCCACTGGCTCCAGCCACTTCGCCACTGGCTCCAGCCACTTCGCCACTGGCTCATGTACAAGTAACTCTAATACATGTACAAGTGACAACTAAAGCAAGACGGAGACGAGTTAAAAAGATTTATTAGTGTTTATTATTAAATATTAACGCAAACAGTATTCATGGCGTTGATTATTATAATTATCTGTCTCTATTCTAACTAATCATTACAATTTTCAAAAGAATTTCTATTTAAATTCAAAACACTGTCCGAGCATTTTCTTCAAAAATATCTGTGTCAAATGCAAGTTTGCAATAATTTCCTAAAACTGTACAATGGAAATGTTTTTGGTATTTGGTGAACTTGTTCAATGTTATTTAGACTAATCAAAATAAATTGTTCAATTTTATTTTTCAGTAAAATTATCCCTTAATTAACTGTAGAAAAAGATGGTTGGAGATAGATAGAGAAGAGAGCTGGCATAGTTGCGATTGAACATTCTGGAGAAACATACAGGCAACATAAAAGACAACACTATACGTCTACGTCAAACTGTCACAATTACTCATCGTAATACCATACTTAATTACCTTAATTAACTATCTTAATTAACTGTCAACATCAAATCATTATTAGGTAACTCTGAAACTCGATATCCTCTAAAATTCAATGCACTACTGAAAAGATTTAACACTCGCTTTAAAAAAGCAATACGTTGAAATAAAAAAAATAATTGCAATATGTACATTAAAGGTTTGCAGCCTTCGCGTAGACGTATTTTTCATATACACGTTGACGTACGTATGAAAAATTATATATTAAACAGTCCATAAACATCAGCCTAAACATAAATTTAACTTCAATTTCATTATCTCAACATGATATTAGTGATGTCCGTGAGCCATGGTTTTGAATAGGAGACCTAGCGCGTAAAATTAGAACACTTTACCCCAGCCCCAACGAGCATTGCCGTTACTTCATGCACAGCAAAACAAACTACCACAGAAAAGAATTCCCAAAATGAAGGGAAGAATAAATTACCGATGAACAATTTATTATATTAGATATCTGCCTGTTTAGTCAAACAGCCTCGTTTTAAACTCTGTAACCATTTAGAGATCATTAATAGATAACTGGTGGGGGTTAACCAGCCCCTCACCCACCTGGCAACAACCTCACCATAGCAATAATTACAAAATAACGGCTTCATTAGAGTTATACATCTCTATCAGAGCTCTTCGCCAAAATGAGAATCATTTTCTTTAGCCCCTTTATCTTTGGACTGATTTTCTGGATTTTGAAATTTGGACCGCTTTTGGGCCTTTTTGCTCGCCGGCTGGATTTTGTCTCAATAGTGCTCGATATTGTCATTGATGACTGTAGCACTCTAGTTGTTGTTATGTTATGTTAACAAATGACTGTTCAGCGTCATGATGGTAAGAGGGAGGGTATCAATGAGTGACACAGCAAGAGTTCTATCCAGTCGGTACAATGAAACTAGAATGGCTATTTCATCACACAAAGGCACATCAGCAGCGGAACGGTCGAGGATTCACGCCAGGAATTTGACTACACGTCTGACTATTTCGCTGGGAGTTGTGATTGAATGTACTGCCACAGTTGATAGTCCAGGACGAGGTTCCTCAGTGTAAGAGGTGTATCACAGGCACAGTCTGGCACAGGACATCTGCGAGTCAGCAATCAATCAACAATCAATCAACGATCAGTCAATCAATCAATCAATCAATCAACGATATTGTTGTATTTTTACATTAAGATAATCTCAACCTTTACATCGTTAAAGGTGTAATGCGGTACAATCAGAAACCGAACAGCGGCGAGACAAGTCAATCAATCAATCAATTGATCTATCAAGCAAACAACGAGGATCTGATATATTAAGAAACTCTTCAACATTCTTGCGTAGAATCAACTTGAATACGTAAAAGTCACGTCCTGTTTTTCAAAAATCATTTGTGCATAAAGATTTCAAAAATCACTAAAGGAAAAACTGATCGCTAAGACCAATTTACAAAAAAATCGCACGGCAAGACATCGGTGGGCAGAAAATATAATTTCCAGTTTTAACTATTTCTTTAATAACTAACTTCCCAATTTAATAGCTAACAAAATTCCCCCAAAAACAGTAGATTATCTAACAACTTTATTAACTCACTGGCTGGAGCCAGTGGCGAAGTCGGTACTATACTCGACCGCGGATCAGTAAATGCGGGGTAAATCCTGGTCTCGCCCGTCACTGACATCGCTTTCGAGAGAAGAAACGGACGTTAACATTAGGTTTAGCAGCTTTTACTACTTGTCCACTAACCTAGCACTATCACCAGCCACAGATATGAGATCCTCCACAGCTTGTCTATCATAGCAGTGTCCACACGACTTGTTACGTACAGGGTGCTGCATGGTCTGTTGAGATATAGGACATCTGACGCTAGCGTCTTCTCTGTGGTCTATGTCACCTCCCTTCAGGAATGCATTGTACAATATCAGTAACAAAGGGAAGGGATATGGCGTAACAGAGTGTTCGCCTCGGATACAAGTGGCCTGGGTTCAAAGCCCAGGTCAGTCAAGTAATGATGGATATTCCCTTGGGCCCATGGAAGGTTAATCTTGTATCGGAGCTTGCAGCCGATTGGAGCTATCAATAGCAAAGATATGATTAACCATGGAAAGGGCTAATATTAACCTGCCAGGAATCTGTAAAGCGGTCTCGAAGACCATGCACCTGCCATGACACCACTATAGAAATTGTCAGAGGTTACTATTATTATTATTATTATTACTATTATTAAGTCTGCACTACGACTGCTACAGGTAAAAGTGTATGTACATGTACTCGAATCAAATCAAACTATTTTATTCCAGACACATATACAGGTCCATATAACAGAACAACAGAAACTAAAGTGATTGTGGGTGAAACTAAAAGAACTCTCTAAACGCAATCTACATGAACAAACTTAGTATTTTGCATAATACTATCAGAATTCCAAACCTACTAGCTAGGACAGAGACTTAAATATAGATTATAAATGCAAAACAAACACTAAGCAATAATAGTAATAGATTGATATAGATCATTATAATTATAATTATTTTTATGTAAATAATTACAGAAGTGTTTAAAACATTTATTGTAGCAGATTTCAACTTATTTAACATGGCCGCCGAATAACTACTCCAAATGTCTATATCATAAAAAACACATGCAATAAGCTTTGAAAAGTATTCTTTTAACATTCACTGAACATTTTGCAAAAAGTCTCCTTTAAATGTTAGTACGAATAAAACGATTGCGAATTTCTATTTTTAATGTCATCAATATCATCAAAATTATTATTAATTACATGACCCAAATGTTTAAATTCTCTAACATACTTAAGATCAACATCATTGAGTTTAAGGGGAGGAAAATCATGCACGAGTCATAATCACTTTTACTGAAAGGAAGGAGATCGTGCAAACAGTTTTATCAGTATTACATGACATATCAATTAACTCTGCTTAATGAATATGTCATTATTAAGTAATAATAATTAATTAATTAATTATCCACAAACCTCTTCATCTGCCGTATCCAACTGATCATCTCTTTGTAAATCAATTTCCAAATCTCCTTCCTCTATTTCCATCAATGCCCCTCCCACTTCTTCACCAATTCCACTGATCACATATAAGTTAAACAACAATTAGTACTAGTCAGTAGATGGTCTTCCCAGAGGTTTATGTCAAAACTCTGATTAACTATATACATTATTCCATAGCCTCATATTACCATATATTTACACTTTACCCAGTTTTATGTTCGGATTGTTTGTGTTCGGTTGTGACCAACCGGTGACTGCAAGAGTCGTAGAAGGCGGCTAAGCACTAAGTTCCAAACCAGCGTCTGAAAAGGTATTCAAATGGTGAGGGCCTAGGCTCCAGAAATAGCTTCAGATTTTCAAAAACGAATGGAAGAGATTACTTGGGATTGATGGATGGTATTGTATGGGACAGAGAGGAGTGGAGAAGGTCTATTCGTATCCCGAACCTGGTTAAACTGGAAATAAGGGAAGATGATGATCATATATTTACACTATAAGTTCATTTCTTCAATGAGAAAAGAAGTGGATGGACAGTGTTTGGTGAAAGTGTTGGGGCTGGCCAGTGTTTATGGACACTGGAGGCAGCAGAATGATGTTGTTGAAGTGTGTTAGATTAAGTTAAACAGTAACTAATAACTACAGTAACTAATGTAACTATACGTGTGTAGTCTGTAATAGTGCAATGATAATAAAGATTAATCGAAGTGGCATAGTGGGCAAAGTGTGTGACGCGTTATTGATTCTAGGAACAAAATGTAATCTATATCCAATCAGCATCTGTACAAGCATTTATGTCTTTCTCGAGAGGGCGTTTCCCCGTAGCCTTTTCGCTATTATTGTAGTTCCCTAGTTAAATTATATTCATTTCTATTCACCTTTATTAATCTATATTAATCCATCTTAATAGCTTTCTATTTATTCCGCACAGAAAATGCAATCACGTTCAACTGCAATATATGCAAATTATATTATATCAGAGAAATTCTAAATACAAAGTTCTCATAGTATAACTCATTATATTAAAAAATCGATCTGAAAATCTCAAAAATTAAATTAAAAATAATCATCATCATATTCCCTTGAATCCCAATTTAACTAGGTTCGGGATATATATTAGTGAAAACTATTCACAAATATAAAGAAATTATAACTTAATTTAATCTTACAAGACAGACACTTTAGATTTCTAAAAAACACAGCATATTGGTAAATGTCCAGAAAACGCCTAGTAAATGCTTCACAGTTCAAATCCCAGATTCGTCTGGTACTTTTAGTGGCACTTTCACAAGATGAAAATAAAATTACAATAAAATTTCAATTCTAAACCCACAAGTAAAGCAGTATTTGACGAGATTTCTCACCCATCTAATTACTTATTTATTTTCGTCTTTCCTAGTACCCATAAACCATCTAAGTTAAGCCATTATCTATAAAATTTTCTATAACTATACAGAAAAACAAAATTAAAGTACAAATAAATAACACGCAAGATATTATATACATATAATATCTTGCTTTTATAGATATTACATAATATCTACATTATATAATAATAATAAAAGTTTAACGTCCGCTTCCTCATCCAGGGATGATGTAGGGACGTCCCCAACAGCACACATCACTACAGATCAATTCATTATATTATAATATAATATAATATATATAATTATATATATATATATATATATATATATATATACATATATATAATATATATAATATATATATATAATAAATATATAGATATATAATATATATATATATATATATATATATATATATATATCTCATATATATTTATATATATATATACATATATATCTATATAATATAAAAGATAAGTACGATATGAGTAAAAACTACCGTAACGACAGCCTCATACCTGGCTGATGTTTGACCGGTCTCTCTCAATTCCACCCTCCTCTGATCACCACCCCCCCCCCCATCCCTCTCTTCTCCCTCCTCGTCGCTGGCTAGGTCCTGCTCGTCAGGATACCAGCGTATCACCGTGAACTGTCCATTCTCCTCTCCCTCCTCCTCTATAACCTCTTCTCTCTCTTCCACCCTATCTCCGCACGACTCTCTGTCCTTCTCCATGTCACTGTACTGTGACTTCCCTAAGTCTCTCTCCATCGCTCTGTACTCTTCTTCCTTTCCATAGCTGTCCTCGTCTGATACCTTCTCATCATCTATCTCTGCCTCTCTCTGTTCCTCTCTCTCTAGCTCTCTTTCTAAATTCTCCAGTTTTCCATCTCTACCTAGTCCTTTCTCCACATCTCCAGGAGTTTCATTCTCTGACTTTCCAGATATTCCGGGATCCTTTCCGTCCTTCTTTATCTGATCATGTTTACCAGAAGCCGAACGCTTTTCAATCCGGGGCCGGTCACCGTAATTAGTTGGATTGACACTGGAGGAAGAAGAAAAGGTAACAACGGGAATGGCTTTAGTGTTACCCCCAGCCACCACAGAATTAGCGGCAGATGTGCTGCTAGTGACAGAGACAGTCTCAGCAGCACCGATGCTGTCAACATCATCTGCCGCACAGCCTCCATCTGAAGCATCAACAGCAACAACGCCACCAGATAAACATCCCATGCCAGTACGAACACTCCTAGCAACTCTCTGTCCGTTAGACCCATTGTCTACCACTTCTACCCTCTTCAGTTTCTTTCTCGTCTCCATGCCTTCAGCGTCTAGACCATCGTCATCTTCAGCGCTGTCGCTGGGTCGCTTGGACAGGCCGTGCAGGACTTTGATCTTAAGATGTTGTTTGCGCTCATTGTGACGCTTCGTTGCGGCTTTGAGCGGGTCAGTGGAGGCAAGGCTACAGCCAGTCAGCTGACTACCTGATGTGTCAGCTGACTGGAGATGATGTGTCAGCTGATTGGCAGACGTGTCAGCTGACTGGAGATGTGTCAGCTGACTGGCAGACGTGTCAGCTGACTGGAGACGTGCCAGCTGACTTGCACAAGTGTCAGCTGACTGGAGATGTGTCAGCTGATTGGCTGACGCGTCAGCTGACTGGTTATGTGATAGGGAATTAGATGATCGTTGGGAGGAGTCAACACATTGAAGGCGTGATGCAGCGGTGGCAGAATACATCACAGGTTCTGAATCGTCTGTACTGGCTGATTCAGTAGTTGAATCTTCATCCAACGGCTCGGTCTTGAGCAATGTGCCGTCAGGTAGCATAGTGGCAACAAACTCTGCCTCTTTACTGTCTTTTTTTCGTTTTTTACCCTATTTAAAAAAATCAGAATAATTATGTAATAATTACAATAAAATAAACCGGTTCTTTGCAAATATTATCCATACACATATCTCTCTCTTAGTACACTGGCAGGTCCATGGTATATAGCGCCTCCAGTCTTCTCTGTCTTACGCTTTCCTCGTCATGTCCACATATGAGTGGGTCTTTAAATCATCTAACATACCTAATCTTGGCCTGCCTCTGCCTCTATTTCTTTCCATTCTACATTCTATGACCTACCCTTTCTCTAAGAGAACGAGAGACAGATAAAGAAGAACAGAGAGAGAAAGATTGAGAGTGTGAGAATAAGAGAGTGAGAGAAAGAGAGAGAAACGCAAATGAGAGATCATTCTAACCTCGGAATTGCAGCCATTAGCAAGTCCAGCAGCCTGACGCTGTATGATGGTGCCTATGGGCTGCTGATGACTTATCACAGTGCCCAGTATTTCCGGCACGCCATGATTAGTTGACTGATTGATTAGAGCAGCCGATGGTTGACTGATTGATTGATTGATATGCTGTTCAGAATGCTCTCCACTCAGTCGCTCGGAAACATTTGATAGTATCGCTGGCTTGATGTTACTCAATAGAGACAGTGCCCCCTTCTGATCAACCTATACACATGTAAGTACAAGTATTGATTGATCGACTGATTGATTGATTGATCCACCGATTGACTGATTGATCGACTAATTGATTGATTGATCGACTGATTGATTGATAGATTGATTGATTGACTTATTGATTGATTGACTGATTTACTGATTGATTGATCGACTGATTGATTGATCCACTGATTGATTGATCGACAGATTGATTGATTGATCCAATGATTGATTGCCTCACGAATTTATTAATTGATTGATTACCTCACTGACTGATTGATTGATTGATTACCTCACTCACTGATTGATTGATTATCTCACTTATTGATTGACTACCTCACTGATTGATTGATTACCTCACTGATTGATTGATTACCTCACTGATAGATAGATTACCTCACTGATTGATTGATTACCTCACTGATTGATTACCTCACTGATTAACTGATTGATTGATTACCTCACTGATTAATTGATTACCTCACTGATTGATTGATTACCTCACTGATTAATTGATTACCTCACTGATTGATTGACAGATTACCTCACTGATTAATTGATTACCTCATTGATTGATTGATAGATTACCTCCTGATTGATTGATTACCTCACTGATTGATTGACTACCTCACTGATTGATTGATCACTTCATTGATTGATTGACTACCTCACTGATCGACTGATTGACTGCTAGATTACCTCACTGATTGATAGATTACCTCATTGATTGATTGCTTGATTACCTCACTGATTGATTGATTGACTACCTCATTGATTGATAGATTACCTCACTAAACAGCTCCGTGTTGAACGGACTCGCTCGCCTCATCCTCCAGAACAAGTAGATCATGGTGGCTATCTGAGTCTGCGTCAGAGCCGGCAGGAACATCACGATGAGTGTTGACACCTCACTTGGCTTGTCGCTGCTGACCGGTCGCAGCCTGCGCGTGCAGTTAGGCACGACGAACACGAACAGCGTGTGCTTCTGCAGGTTGCCGAAATAAGCGGCACAGCGCACTATCTCCGGTGCCTGAATCTCAAACGGCACATCTGAGGGATAGCAGCATAGATGATGTGCGATTTTAATGAAATATTTAAAATAGAAAGTTAAAGTCTGTACAGAAAACAATACGTGGATAAAATATAGCGTAGAACATAGACATATTAAAACATAGAATGACAATTAAATATTAACATAAACATAATTAAAATAGAATACATGACTGATTATAGAAAATAGAATACACAAATTATCACGCACTACGGGATTACAAATGTACATATAAAAACAGTATAATATTATATGTACATATAATATTATAAATATGTTCATATATGAACAAAAGATATATATAAATACGTCTATATATGTTTATATAATTCATTTGTATTTTATATTGTGTAAATATTAAAAAAAATAAAATATGTACTTTTTGTTAGATAATTTAAAGACCCACTATGATAGAGTGTAGAAAATAAAATCAACTATAGTAAAAATAAGATTCAAATAAAAAGGGCTTAAAGAATGATGTATCAGCATCATGTACTCCTTTAATTAAAGTAAGAATCGATAGGAGAATGTTGAAGTATTCAAATGTCGCTGTTAAAATGAGATTAGATAAATTTTGTCATATGTAAGTAATTTATTAAAGAGAAACTAAAGTAGAAAATTAACTTACAATTAAAATCGATTCTTCACAAGTTTCAGGTATAAATAACACATCTCAGATTTTATAGAAACTCACTGGTGTTTATCTACATTGATTATTATTTAACTCCAAATGTATTCTACTTCGTTAAGTTGCCCAACTTTCTCAGTGTCGATACCAGACCTTTTGATGAGATGACTTATGAAGATGAGGTAGATGAGGATGAGACGATGGATGAAGAGGGAAGAGCTCGCCTTAAACTAAGGGTTGAGAATACGATGAGATGGCGTTTTGCTAAAGACGAATATGGTAACAGCGTTTATGATGACCTTGGTAACCAAGTCAAGGAGACAAACAGCAGAGTTGTTTGATGGTCTGACGGAAGCCTGTCACTTCATCTCGGCAATGAGATCTTTGACATCAGAAATATCAGTAATTAATTGGCATGAATAATATATACACTACGTATCTCTCTTAGTGCACTGCCTACTGGGAAGTCCATGGTACATAACGCCTCCACTCTTCTCTGTCTTCCGCCTTCCTCTTCATTTCCACATATGAGTGGGTCCTTAAATCATCTAACATACGTAATCTCGGCCTGCCTCTGCCTCTTTTTCCTTCCATTCCACCTTCTATGACCTCTTTTAATAGACCTTCCCCCCTTAGAATGTGTCCTATCCAGCTCTTCTTCCTATTTCTTAATACATTTATCAACTGTCTATCTGTGCCAACTCTCTCCAGGACTTCCTCATCTGTAACCTTTTGAGTCCAGCTAATCCTCTCCACTCTTCTCCAAATCCACATTTCCAATGCCTCCAGTTTCCTAATATCTTCCTTCCTTAAGGTCCATGTTTCACATCCATACAATAACATGGTCCAAACCAAAGTTTTCACTATCTTTATCTTTGTGTCTTTCTTTAGACTTTTTGTTAATCGTTCTTTTCTACTACCAAAGGCCGCTTTTGCTAGTGCAATCCTACTGCATATTTCCTTCTCACATTTCCCATCATCAGTTATAGTATGACCCAAATATTTGAAACTCCTTACCTGTTCCAATTTCGTACCATTTATTGAGATATTACCTTAACCTTTATTATTGGACAATCTCCTAACCTTGGTCTTTTTTATATTAATCTTCATGCCATATCTTAGGGCCGTATCATTCAGCCTATCCGCTATCTTCTGCAATCCAATCTCGCTGCCCGCTACCATTCCTCGGTCATCTGCAAATCGTACATCTTGTAACAAATTCCCTCCTATTTTTATTCCTTCTTCCAAGTCTTCCATGGCTTCCTCCATCATTGCCTCAGCGTAAATGGTAAACAGCAGCGGCGAAATGCTACAACCTTGTCTTATTCCACGTCCTATTTCACCTTCTTCTGAGTATTCTTTTTGGATTTTGATTACTGCTCTTTGATTCATGTATAAGTTCAAAATTAGTCTTCTATCTCTCCAGTCAATTCCTATTCTTTTTAAGATATTCATCATCGTTATCCAATCAATCCTGTCAAAGGCCTGCTCGAAGTCTACAAAGCATACAAAAACGTCATTTCCATTTTCTAAGCTTCTTTCGCAAAGAACCCGCATTACTCCTATTGCTTCTCTTGTGCCGCATCCTTTCCTAAAACCAAATTGTGTCTTGCTCAGTATCATCTCTGCTTTCGACTGAATGCGATTATTTACTATCTTTAATAAGATCTTCGAAGCATGAGGTATTAAGCTGATTGTTCTGTAATCCAAACACTCCACAGCATTGGCTTTTTTGGGAAGTAGAATCATCACTGAATTTAGTAAAGTCGTCTGGCCAAATACCTGTACTGTACACTTCCATACATACCTCCATTAACTTTTTGAGTGTTTCTCCTTCGAACATTTTCAAGAATTCTGCTGAGATTTCATCTATTCCATTATTTCATTTATATATATTATATATAAATATATATATAAATTATATATATATATATTATATATATATATATATTTATATATATATATATTTATATACATATATATATATATATTTACATACATACAGACATATATATATATACTCATATATAATACATATATAATTCATATAAAATACATATATAACATACACAGCACTGGTTCATGACAAGATCCATATATAGAAAATTACAAATGATTAGAGATAGATAGATCAGCGCCACCTACCCGTATCATCTATTTTCAGCACCAGATGGAAGCCGTCCTCAGACAGCAGCACCGGCTGAGCAGGTCTATTTCTAGCAGTGCCAAACCAAACGTTAGTTACGTCCATCTTGAGCACGAGCTTTGAGCCAACGACCGGAGCCGGTTGAGCCGCACTACGCGATAACTCCGCAGCATCTTTGGAGACGACCACTAGCGGAGCCACTACGATAGGATTAGCTGCGGGTGATGGTAAACTAATGGAGAGCTGAGACTGTGTAAGGCTGGTAGGGCGATTGTAAGGCACTGCAGCCTGCCGCATGTATAGAAAACTACCTAAACAGTCAATCAAATCAATCAATCAATGATTAGGAAATTGTATAGTGAGTCAGTCAATATACCAATCAATAGATCAAACTGTCAGAGAGTAAAGTTATACACTTACAGTTTGTTGTAAAGAAATCAATAACTTGATCTATCAGTCAGTAAAGCTAGTAAGGTTAACGTCAGTTTCCTCACTCAAAAGCGATGTCAGTGACGGGCGAGCCCAGGATTTGAACCCCGCACCATCTGATCCGCAGTCGAGTATCTTACCCACTTCGCCACTGGCTCCAGCCAAGAAATCAATCATTTGACCTATCTGTCAGTCAAAAAACCAATAACTTGATCCATCAGTCAGTCATTGATTTCTTGACTGACTGATGGATCAAGTTATTGGTTTTTTGACTGACAGATAGGTCAACTTTAACTTCTGTCAGTCGCAAAATCAATTAATCATCATCATCATCATCTTCCCTTAAATCCCAGTAATTATTAATAAAGTGGGTTAGGTAACAATTATGGAATTTAAGAGTTAATTCTCCAAAACAGAGCATTGTTTACACCTTAAGGTAAACAAGTCCATCGATCAACAAGTTAATCCATTCACAAATGCATTATGCACACTTGAATGTAGCCAACACCTTGGAGATAATGGCTTCTGAGGTGGTTTCCAATAGCCTTCTTCAGTTCTTGCTTAGACGCCTCTTATGACATGAGCAGTTTACGGTTGGTCAGTGGCCCATACACAACCTGGCAGAGCCAAAACAAAACAGGATGGTATCACCACTGAAATCACTTAATTCACCACAAAACATAGCAGATAATCAGAGGTCAGGCTGATTAATCATATCACTACACTACTTGAACCCCGCTCATGGTAAACGACATCGTAACGACGTCCCTGACATTGCCTTGACGTCCCTGACATTGCCTTATGGCGAGGAACCGGTCGTTAAATTCTTATAGTTTCATTGATTGATACAAACCATTAGCACAGTTGTTAACACTGCTCACAACAGTGCTACCATGCGCTGTACTAGTCTCGCTGGACGAGCCACTCGAGGACCTCTGAAGCAGGATGACAGGGCGGGTAATCGTCTGGGACACGCCCACTCTGAGGCAGCCCGGCACCGAGGACCTCACCGAGCACCTAGGCTGAGCAGCAGAGCTCGGTGGAAACACCGGACCACCGATGTGGCTGGAGGTGACGGGAGCCCTCAGCTCAACGACCTTTGACTTGGGTAGCGACGCCGATGAAGATTTAGCGGCAGAGCAAGCGTAGCGGAGAGCCTCTCTAGTGCCTCCCCTCTTGCCACCCGCTAGGAACATCTGTGAAACACGCCGTGCCAGACAGTGCTTATGAATGTGTATGAATAGATTCTTTAAGTGCAATTATTAACAATTATATACAGACTGGGGCAAAAATGTTAGATGACAAACCATTAGCACAGTTAATTGGTATGTTAGATAATTTAAAGACCCACTCATATGTGGAAATGAAGAGTAAGGCAGAAGACAGAGAAGAGTGGAGGCGTTATATACCATGGACCTGCCAGTAGGCAGTGCACTAAGAGAGAAAAGAGAGAGGGGCAAAAAGTAATAATCCTTAGACTACTAGATGACTTTTGCTCAAACTTCATATGTGAAGGTTTTATGGCAGATACTAAGGAATAAAAACGGACGGCAAGAGTCTGTATCTCAATAACAACCCGTGTGGCATTGATGCAGATCTTAAATCTGCAAACCTGAACATAAAAACATTGTCAATTTACTTCAATAAAGACTGAACGTACAATGAAAGATTTATTATGAGCTAACCTATATGGTCCGACCGTTTTACAGCAGAACGGTTTTCTAAGATTACAAAACATGCCCCTAATAAACGAATAATCGCTAACCGGTGGTCCAACAATTTGATTGTTGAGAGCTTCAATGGCTTGTACTCTTGCTTCAAAAGAGTCTGGATCTGGCAAGACCTTAGCAGCCGGGGTAGGGCTGAAAGAAAGCACAAATACATTGAATTAGGTCATTTTCTAATTAAATCACAATAGAAACCAGCTAAAATAGTAAGAAAAAAAAACCATACTTTAATAAGCTGCTAACTGGGTGTACAATTTTTAGTGCACTTGGTTTAGTTGCGCGTAAATGAACGAAAAAAGTTGAGCTATGTTGGGCCCAGTTAATATTTGGACGGGTGACCACCATGAAAGACTGAGTGTAAACAGCTTTGAATAAAAAATCACCCGGGTGTCGGAAGGTTATTCTTAATTCTGCACTATCTGCTATCAGTGCGCTATCAAAGGCAACGATTAAAAATAATCATGGAGAGAAAGGAGGATATAATGAAGATTACGAAAACCGTAATTAAGAAAGGAAACTTTGTAAAAATATATGGTTGTCATCTGTGTATCCATACAATAAAATATAAAATAAACAAAATTAAAAATTGTCAGGATCACATATTTACTGTATTAAATAGTGTATATATGTTTTGTAACTGAGGATGTAAAGTGCTATTTTCTAGCCAAATACGTTATATGTAAAGCTACTATAATACGAGTCAGCTGTTCAGATCTCCGTCGTGAGCAGGGCTTAAATAGTTTCAGAGCTCCTGATTAGTGGGCAGCCTGGTCAGAGGAGAATTGGAGAGGTGGAGGTTTGTTTACAAGGACACGTGGAAAAGGTTTAGAGGAGAGAACACGTGTTTGGAAAGATATTAAGAAAGATATAGATCTGACATCATCCCTGGATGAGGAAATGGACGTTTAACCTTTATTATTATTATTATATGGAAATAGTAACATGTGTATACATGCGGGTGTGTTTATGACGTACGCAAGTGTCTAACCTGTTACTGGGTGGAGTATCACTGTGGCGATACCACTTAGATGATATACGAGTTATCTCATCCTCATACCAAGCTGCTAGCCTATGAACCTGATAGTATTCCTACAATCAATCAATCAATCAATCAATAAGTGTAGATACCACTTAGATGATATACGAGTTATTTCATCCTCATACCAAGCTGCTAGCCTATGAACCTGATTGTATTCCTACAATCAATCAATCAATCAATCAATAAGTGCAGATACCATCTAGGTGAAGAATATAGGAGCTATTTCATCCTCATACCAAGCTGCTAGCCTATGAATCTGATAGTATTCCTATAACCAAATTAATTAAAGTAATCATACAATTCTACTCTTGAACCTTCTCCATTGATAACCAGAGTGTAATTATTAAACTAACAAGAATCCTTAGTTTAAAATTATGAACTTAATTGTGTCATTAATCTAATCCATTAATAAAGATTATTTCAATTAAAAAATTGTAACTAGTTAAATTTTTAGTAAAATAATGTTATTAATTCGCTGATAGAGAATATTGCAATCAAATGTAACATTTCTAAATGACTTTAATTAAAATTATCAATCGAATAGTAGATATAATGCTAACCGGCAAGGATTCGGTATTTCTAAATGAATTTAATTAAAATTATCAATCAAATAGGAATGAGACATAATGCTAACCGGCAAGGATTCGGCACTGAAGTAATGACGGTAGTTGTCAAACATGAGCCGCATATCGTGCGTGAATTGAGCCAGGCTGGAGTATGAGCCGCCGTGAAACTTGAGCATTATCTTAGACAGGTCTATGGGGTCATGAATCAGACTGTAGTAGTCCTGCAAGCACACCCAATCAATAACAATAATAATAATAATAATAATAACAATAACAATAGCCGATTGATGACCTCGAGTAGCTGGGCGGCGATTCAGCACGTATTGCTTGAATCGTTTTTATCAAACCCCAGGTTCTTTACACCGGGGTAAAAAAAAAATTTAATAAAATAATATTAATAACAATAACAATAATAGTAATACTAACAATAATAAAAATAATAATACTATAGTATTCATGCACATAATCGATCAATCAATAATATATTAATATAATTGTAATATAATAAAAATGCTGTGTATCAGTGTAGAACCTGATATTTCAGGGGATCCATGGGTTCAAGGAAGAGCCTAGCATCGTCCAGTTCTTGCATGGTTTCTAGCAGTCGCAGACTCTCCGCAGCCCATTCCCTCCCTCGTCCCCCCAAACACGTTCTTCTGCTAGCCGACTGAAAATATACAGTTATCGCTCTCCTTATAGAGTTCCATCAAATAGTAATAAATAAAGTAAACACGCATTATAGTAAAATGATCAACTGTGTTGATATCTTTTAATAGCATATGTTTAAACCGTTGGGCAATTATTCCATTTTCCTTGTAACCAGTCCTGTTAAAGTCTGATATTTTACTCTCAGATCAGCGCGGCTGGGATTCGAACCCACGAGGGTTCAATTCACCTCAGGATCTGTCATTTAAAACTTCATGACGTTACTCTACGCTATTAAGGCATTCTAGTAGGACTTAATTAATACACCAATATACTTAATATTAATATACTTAATTTCATTAGCATGAGAATTACATACAAACTATGAACACTCCATCAATGGCCAAAAAGCTAATCTCTTTAAACATAAAGGCTATGACTATCCACCGTATACGGTATATCATACATACTCATTAATTACTCAAACATACTTATTAAATGGCCTTAGCTTGTGATAAATATGGCAAAAGAACTAGTTTTTAATGGCCTTTTTCAGTTTCTATTTAGTCATCTTGTTCCAGTTCTAACTGGTTTTCCATTGCAATCTCGGCTTCATTTCTTAATATATAAATAGAATGCCCTTGATTCAATTTATACCCACTTAAACAAGAAATTTAAAATTTAAAAAAGCTAATGTTAACGTCAGTTTCCTCACTCGAAAGCGATATCAGTGACGGGCGAGCCAAGAATTTGAACCCCGTATATACTGATCCACGATCGAATATCTTACCGACATCGCCACTGGCTCCAACCAGTAAATAAATACTTAAAAGTAAAAGGATAAATATTAGCAAATAGAATGGTCTTGATATAGAGTCTTTTTGTTCACAAGTTACTTACGATCTTCTCAAATAAATTTTTGCAATTTTGCACCTCATATGGTTGAACTGGTGGCATATTAACAAGTTTATTAACAGGGGATCTGTAGGTTCAGTGTTCAAATTCATTTCATTTCCCACCACTGATAAGCTTTCAAGAAGGAACCTGACATAAAACTTAGTTTGGCCTTGGTTTTATCAGTAAGCAAACCTATACTAATTCATTGGATATTTCGTACCCATACTAGTTCATTGGTTATTTCGTATTCAGTGTTTCTTGAATAAGGAAATGGACGTTAAACCTTATTATTATCATTATTCTTAAGTTAAACCTTATTATCAGTTTTCATCTTTCATCTGACACTTTAGTTGAATTGTTGAAAGAATAAATTCTTTTATAATTAATAAATATTGTAAAGTGTTTGCTGTGCAATACTAATAGTATAAGATAATTAAAGCATTTAATCCATTGGACCAAACTTAGCTTTGCATGTAAGAGAAAAAAAGACTTCGGTAAAAGCTACTCTTTTAACTTTTTAAATTTATACCTCCCATATTCCACTAAACAAATTCTAGTTTGACAGCTTATTGTCCATAAAGGCTTTCACGTATTCACAAACAAAGCTCTAATTAGTTTCGTTGGACACAACTTAGATCATCAGGGTTAACCTCAGAAACGATGTTACCACTGAATCAATCAGTCTCTCAGGACTAAATTAGACACGAAAACAGAAACTAAGTACAAAAGATTCTGTAGAACAACAGTATATCAAGTGTGTAACCATACGAACAAAAAACATCTCTCCGTAGAATAATTGATACAAATTGAAAGCATCGCAAGACTGTATCATATTTTGCTCTCATTTTAACGTTATACAATGATATACGTTATACTTTATACAACGTTTTATAACGTTACACAACGAAAGACGTTCGATTCTGTCCAGAATTACAGAAAATCGTCAGGTTACATAAATAACAATATTTATCTAATTTATTTATATGCAGGATAATTTAATTATTTATAGTTATATATTTTCAATTTTTAGACCACTAGAAGCAAACTTACCACATTCCTGCCCTTGTTATCCATAGATTTTGCATTCAGCTATTTCTTCAAATTATACACGTTTCAAATACAAACCAAATAGTTTAAAAATTATTGTACAAACAAATTCAAACCTATAGAAAATTACAATAAAACATTTAATTCATGAAGATTTATCTAATAAGAAGTGACTTTTAGAGTTAGCAGGGAGGGGCTCTCAATCACCAAACAATAAGTATATTTATAAAGTTAAAGCGATAAATAGATACATTTAGGATCACTTAATCTAATAACAAAAGGACACAACCAATGTACAGCTAGAGTTCGTTATGACTAGAATAAGTGTAAAAAGTTGTTCTAAAGTACAGAAATAATTTTTACATGGCTATAAGTTTTTTTGCTGCTATATCTAGGCCAGTCGCCATTTATGAACACAAACCAATCATTCAATCAATAGGAATAGAATGACCAGTTCCTGGCCATAAAGCAACGTCAGGGACGTCTCAATCAGACTCTGCACCTACAGATACCAAAATACTACATTATAACGACAGAGTATACAAAGACTGAAGAGAACGCGAGATTAAAACAGTGCAAGTCCAAGGAGTGTAAGACATTGACATATGACTGAGCGATGGGCTTTTAGCTTACCCAGGAAAGTACTAATACATTTCCAGGATCATAGATCTTGTGGCAGAGAATTCCATAATGTTGGAGAAGTAGACATGAAGGAGCACCTGCCAATGGCAGACCTAATGTCCGGTAAAATAATTGTCGGATATGAAAAAAGGAACGGCAGATAGATAAATAAAAGGAAGAACGGCAGATAGATAAACTGTATTTTAAAATTGAGATATTATTCAAAATTTTTTCCCAAGGCTACATGCAACTTCTCGGGGCATTTAGGGAATATTTCTAAATGTAACGGAAAAGTTGGTGATTTTATTAGATTGATTTCTTTTAGAGTGCCAACGAGAAGGTATTCAGTTTTTGAACTATTGACAACAGGGCAACTAGTGTAAGCCTCATGCGTAGAATAGACGTATTGCCAATTATTAGCATATTTCTTCACAGGGCGGGGATAATGTCTATCAGAAGTGCATACTACACGAAAAAGACCCATGAAGCACTGGTCACAATGTCAAATTTTTAGATCTTGATTTTAGTTGTATAAAGTTATGAACTAACATCATAATGCCTAATTGTCATAGTATTAGCTTAAACCAAATTTAACACATCGATTAAATAATCCAAACAGCATTGTTACTATTCAGATGATACTAATTATTATTAGTTACTCTCGATAAAAGGCTCATCTAAGACCATATATAGCACCCACTCAGACCTGAATTATTTAGGATGAACTACTATGGAAAAAAGTTATAGAACTGCAAAAAAAGGACAAAAATACTATTACCAATATCTTCCAATGTTCAATTTTATAGCTGATCTAAAATGTAGAAACACTAATTATTTTAACTTTACCGGCACGATTTCTAGGGCAGGTCAAATTGCGGTCAACAGGCATATGACTACGTAATCAATATCCCAAGTATTCTGCTTATCATGAATAGAACTCTATTGTTAGATCCTAAAGCACTAAAAGTAACAACATATAGTATTAAAAGTGGAAAATACGAAAAACAAAATGTAAACAAAGAGCAAGCGATGACGTAGCGCAAACGTGATGACTAAATAATGTAAACATCTGACGTCAGACATTTGTGAGTACTCTGTGATTGGTTGACGAAATGAAAGATTGCTGTGATTCGTTAATGACGCTTCTGGCACTTAATCTGCGTCACTGTGCTGTTAAAATGTGCTAATAAAAATGCTACTATCCCTCTGTCTGTCTCTCACTCTCTCTCTCTCTGTCTCTCTCTCTTTCTCTCTCTCTCTCGTAGTGCACTGCCTACTGGCAGGTCCATGGTATATAAACAACAACAACAACAACAATACGATTAGAGTGCTACTGTTGTCCATGACAACATTGAGCACTGTGATACTAAATCAAAGCCGATGAGCAGAGTGAGGGGTCCATAAACGGTGCGAGCCAAAATCCGAGTGGTCAGTCCAAAGAAGGGTACTAGCGGAATGAAGGTTTACGTGTTGGTCTCAGTTCGTGGAGGTTTGGTGTATATGAAAAGTCGAAGAGAAAAGATTTCAATCGCCTATGAAACTGTTCGTGGAGTAGGAAAGGCTGATCAGGAATAGATGAATTACGTGAACAATAATAAAGTCTGCACTCTTCTCTGTCTTCCGATTTCCTCTTCGTACCGATGTTGTCATGGACAACAGTAGCTCTTTAATTGTATCTACATATGAGTGGGTCTTTAATAATAATAATACTAACAGCAATTAGAGTGCTACGTATCAATGACAACATCGAGCACTATTGAGAAAAAATCAAACCGGCGAATTTCAATACAAACGTTATAACCGTTATTATATATTCTCTTCCGTTCATTATTGAAAAAACTTATTTCGTTTGTGCCACGTCGGCATTTGCTTCCTGTTGACAGAGTCCGAGGTCGATATGCTCATTCATAAGAGCAGTTTCATTAGCAGTTGAAGACCCGTTTTTCCAAATCTCTCGATCTTTTTTTAGCTGTGTCCGTATGTTTTGCTATATCAGCCCGCATGTAAACAAACCTTCTTTTTAATCCCTTTAATTATCTTTGAACTGGCTTTCTGTATTTTGGCATTTACACCGATTTGGACCTTCGAACATTTTACTCACTGGCTTGGATTTGACGCGTTAGAGCTCTATGCAATGTAAACAAAAAAAGTTCACTCTCGTTTTGTTTCTTACGTTTTCAGCATGCATATTTTCGCTCAGTTGTTTACATTTTGGATACGTTCGTACAAAGTTAGAAATTTGTTTAAAGGTGTTACTTAGTAAAAGTACTTAGGGATATCTTTTAATGTCGATAAAATATGAAATCTGTCATGTAGCTTTTAATAATATTGTAGAGAAGTGCGTTTATTCAGTAGATCGAGATTTTTCTCAGAATTACGTGAACAATAATAATAATAATAATAATAATAATAATAATAATAATAATAATAATAACAACAATAACAACACTTAGAACGATCGTTGTGCAGTCTCGCTTATATGCCATTTCCACCTTAGAGTATGTATAGGAAAAGACAAGGTCCTATACTATACGTCCTATTGACTGCGAAGCCGTTCCGACATTTTTTGAACCCATCCTCTACATTTTCTAAAAATGTGCATGTAGGATTTCAGCAGCAATAAACTATATCGTGAATGCTTTTTAAAATAAATATGATAAACATAAGAACATGTACATTAGATGCTAATTGCATGTTCAGTGTTATACATGGGCTATGTATAAATTTCACTTGTTGACATGAAGTCTGTATGATTTGATTTATATTATTTGGTTTTAGTTAAGAGTCTGACGAGTCTTAAACAGGCATATAATTGCTTCCTGACTCTGTAATGTTATGTTATATTGTATTTAATTACGAACATGTATTATATATTATAATTTTATTTGTTAAATAAATTAATCGTAATATTAAGGTTTGAACTTAATTAGTGAATACAAATTTTTCAAAAAAGATTTTAAGTCATGATACAAAAACTTCTAATAATTTGGACTGTCATAGTTACTGCTTAATATGTAAATTGAAAGTCAAGAAGCTATTAATTGGCGACGGTGTCCCATAGGGATTTTCTCAATATTATAAGTATATTTCATGCGTGAATGCTCGCAGTTAGATTACTGTGATGGTTACGAATAGGGTCAGGGTTTGAATGGTGATTAGGATAAATTTGGGTTACAATGAAGAGACACTTAAGGCTTACAAATTACTTTTGTACATAATCTTAAATGAGGAGAAATGTGAGAAATGCTAATTCTACCTAATTATACTATACTTATTTATACTTATACAATAACTATCCATTATTATACAATAATAAATATAATTATACACAATATGGCGTACTCTATATATTAATTGCTTCAAAAGTTTATAATTTTTAATGATAAATGGTTCGAAGACGGAGAGGGAGGTTAAAAAAATTTTCACAAAAGTGACAATATAGTTGTGTTTACAAATTAAAGCCAGTGTTGGCTTAACTCAATTTTTATTGATCATTTGACAATCTAATCGGAAGTGAAAAGATTTGATTTGGCTCACATGGAATTGCTCAGACTGCATTATCAAATATTTGAGTAGTATTTTATCAATATTACTTTATAAAATTATACATTTTTTGATTTTAGATATTCTTAAAGTTCACATTTTGATTGGTTTTAGATATTCTTAAAGTTCACATTTTGATTGGTTTTAGATATTCTTAAAGTTCACATTTTGATTGATTTTAGATATTCTTAAAGTTCACATTTTGATTGATTTTAGATATTCTTAAAGTTTACATTTTGATTGATTTTAGATATTCTTAAAGTTCACATTTTGATTGGCACATCATCTCTATTAGCAGAACTTTATATTTGACTTATCGGAGTATGGCTACTTCAATAAGCCTGTTAGGCGACTATGGAGGGGGCAGTGATTCAGAGTCTAATGATTCTACAGAGAGTCCGAAAGCACAGCCGTCCGAGGATGCTTTGCTGCATTTAAAACCTATCACAACTGAAACGACTCTGTCGAAACAGATCGCAATAAAATCTAACCCGGATGTAGCGTCAAAGGTTGACTTTCTTTATATTTGTTCGATGTGATATAATTTTAAATATGAATTTATATATATATTAATTAATATTTATAAGTATCATTATTAGAATTTACGTAAGTAATTATCTAAGCGTAATTTTGCTCGTAATATTACTATAATATGTATTGGCAAGATTACAGGTAGTGTTGTAGAGTATATACGTGCTTCCTGCTTGAGTTGCCATGCCCATAGCAAAGGCTTAAAATTTCCTGGACACTTTAGTGTATAGAGTTCCATATTTAATAAATATATAATTACATAGAAATAGAGAAAAATGTGTTATATTTTGCTATATTGGATGTAAAGCAAATCCTCTATTTGGCATAGTCAAGGATCTGATCGTGCTGAACCGGTGGATTGTTGGCAAGTTGTTTGGCATCGTATCAGTAGATTCAGGGTTCAAATCCAGTACTCACCCCTTCACTGACATTGTATTAAGTAGGAAAGTGACGTGAAACTTGGCTCTTGCTTTTGTTGATGCTGGGTAATTTTGTGAGAGCCTGCGTGAGATAAATCAGTCGACAAATGAATTGTAGCTGTCACGTAAATAATTGCTTAATATAGTTATTTAAGTTGTATCTTCAGCCTAATATTTCATCTATATATATATATAAGAATTTGTAATGATCTGATAACAAATTCATATATAGGGATGGAAAGGAAGTCTGAGGGTAGAATTGGTTGGAAGAGTTATATGCCATGGACCTGCCTTTAGGCAGTGCACTGGAAGATATAGTTGTATCTAAATACACTTTTCTATTCTATAGTTTATAGTTTTATAATTTATGGCTTAGTTTAACGATTGGCTTTCTTGTTTAATGTTAATTGATTTTATTGTTATATATTCTTGTATATATTGTTACTCTTATATATTGCTATATATTATATATTGTTATACATTATATATTGTTATATATTATATATTGTTATATATTGTATGTTATTATGTATTATATATTGTTATATTGTATATATTGTTATATATTATATATTGCTATATATTGTACATTGTTATATATTATACAGGGTGAGTAAAAAAAGTGATAACATCTGCAAAAAGTTTGATATCTCAGGCTATTGTTAATATTTTCAAATCAAACTTTTACCAATTACTAAAAGACTAATTTTTGATGAGGAGGCCCATTTTTATCCATTTTAATACATAGATTGGCCAGTTATACTAGTTTCCGCAGAGCAACTCCTCTATTTTGAGTGTACTGTAAATAAATCTTATATTTAACTTAATTTTTTGACCATGGAAAGGGTCGTTGTGGTGGTTCCGAAAGAAAAAGTTGTATCTGCTTGCATTACTGCCTATTCGATATGCTTTCCTCCAGCTGCTTTTCAGGATTGCAGAAGCTTTCGGAATGCAAGGACAGCCTTGTTGATTCCAGCTTGGGACAGTCTCTCCCAAATTGATGGTAGGTAGCACTTCCTGCAGTTCTGTCTTGTTTTTAGACTTTGACTGGTGTTTCTGATAGAGATGCAGCATGGTTCCCCAGACATGGTAATCCAGAGGATTTTGGATCGGGAGAGTTTGGAGGCCTTTCACTCTTCTTGATGAAATGCGGATTTCTCTCGCTGATTCATTCCTGTGCATGGCGAGATGCATGAGTCGGAGCATCATTCTGCTGAAAGATGAAACTATTTGGTAGAAGAGCATAACAATCATCAAACAGCTTGGGAAGTAAAGTATTGACGTAATTCTGAGCGTTCACCTTTTCCTTCTCGTAAATGAAGTGCAATTTCCCCTTACCGTTGTAGCAAATGCCATTTTTACGTAAAAAATGGGGGGTTGCTCTGCTGAAACTTGTATAACTGGTCAATCTATTCATTAAAATGGATGAAAATTGGCCACCCCATCACAAATTGGTCCTTTAGTAATTGGTAAAAATTTGAGTTTAAAATATTAATAATAGCCTGAGATAATCAAACTCTTTGCAGGTGTTATCACTTTCTTTTACTCACCCTGTATATTGTTGTAAATTATATATTGTTATATATTATATATTGTTATATTTTATATATTGTTATATTATATATTGTTATATAATATATATTGTTATATATTATATATTGGTAAATATTATATATTGTTATATATTATATATTGTTAAATAATATATATTGTTATATATTATATATTGTTAAATATTTATATATTGTTATATATTATATATATATATATATATATATATATATATATATATATATATATATATATATATATATATATATATATACTTGTTTTACAGGATGACGTGTTTCTCGTACAACCTATAGAGCCTGGCTGTAAAGAAATATCATATAATTTAAAATATGAGCAGCTGTTTGCTCCCAAGGTGAGTCAATTTAGCTAAAAATGTTTCTGTTTATACAATTCACATTTTTCACAGTTAGACCTTGGTTGCCTTATATATTATTGTAAATTTATTGCTTAAAGAAATTAAGCTGTAACCTTTTCATATTTGACTTTATAAATCTCAACTATTATTACTATTGTTGTTTCTGTTTTTTATTATTCTTATTTTTATTATCCCTACCCTAGTTAAACTGGGATACAAGAGAATATGATGATTATTATTGTTATTTTACTATTTCTATCATTATTAGGGATTACGTCCCTGATATCATCCCTGGATGAGGAAACGAACGTTAAACCTGTATTATTATTATTATTATTATTATTATTATTATTATTATTGCAATTCCAATTACTAATTACAGAAATAATTACTAATTAAATTTTTTTCCAGATTCGTAGTGCAGGAGGTTGTCATGAACTGCAGGACATTTTGATTAATTAGTGTTGTTGGATATATTCTCTGTAGGTTGGGCCAGACAATCCCTACAAAACAGACCAGCAGAAAGCTCACAAAAACATGTTCTCAGGATTCGTTGAGAAGAGTCATGTCGATAACTTTCAGTTTGAAACTCAGCGAAGAACTTTTACTAGCTATGGTAACTCTGAAGTCTATATTTTAGTCCAAATTGAATGGAAACTTTGAATTCTTTGTTTTGTATGTCTGTTGGAAATTTTTAAAGTTGTTCTTCATTGGATATTTCAACATGAACATTGAATGCATGCCTACTGCAAGCTGTTACTTATTTATGCAGATATCGCTTTAGCAATAATGCAATTAAATTGCAAACATTTTACACTATTTGTAGTCGTAATAATTTAAAATATACTGTAGGTTTATGTGTGAATATAAAGATGTCTGCGTTAGTATATGTTTTATAGATTATGCTATGTATGTCTAAATTAAGACAAAATTGATTGGCACATTCTGGAAATGTGATGAAATATTGATTAATCCTGAACGTTCACGTGTGTGTGTGTAAGCATGTGTGTCTATGTATGTGACTGTATCGAAAGCACAGACCCCAGTTTTGCTGATATTCTATCTCCTCTCTCTCCCCCTCCCCCCTCTCTCTCTTTCTCTCAGTCTCTCTCTCTCTCTCTTTGTCAAAGTGTGTGTACGCATGCATATTTATGTCTGCAATTGTATAGCAGGTTACGCCAGGAACCCCAGTTGTGCTGATATTCTATCTTCTCTCTCTCTCTCTCTCTCTCTCTCTCTCTAAATGTGTATGTGTATCTTTACGAGTGCTACTGTATCGAAGGCTACGCCACGGACCCTAGTTGTGCAGATGTTCTATCTACTCTCTCTCTCTTGCTTTCTCGCTCTCTTTCTCTCTAAATTCGACTTCGCCATTGAAAATCGACATTTTAAAATCGACTTCGCCTTTGGTTGGAGCCAGTGGCGAAGTCGGTAAGATACTCGACCGCGGATCAGTAGGTGCGGGTTCAAATTCTGGGCTCGCCCGTCACTGACATCGCTTTCGAGTGAGGAAACTGACATTAACCTTAGCTTTTTAAATGCGTGTATGTGTATGCTATTATATCGCAGGCTACGCCACGGACCCTAGTTGTGCGGATGGCTCAGTGCCTCTATCAGAGGGGGAAGCAATTGTGGGAGATTTAGAGAAAGCCTCAAAGTCTAAGGGTTCGTGTTCTAGTAATTAATTCTATTATTATTTTAGATTGATATACATTTATTCACGCTAATATTACCTGGTGTTCCAGTGCGGGTACTTGACACTTTTTGAGTTTCATTCTTCTTTTTAATCTAATGCATATCTGTCATATCAATTGGCAGGTTCATGGTACAAATTCTTTCGTCACATCAACTTCAATATCAGTGTTGATTTCATTTTAGTAGATATCCTTAACAACTTGGTATGAAGCATTCTAGAACCTAATTTATCCCATCGCAGGCAAGATAAAAGTTGCTTTTGGTGGATAATCAAGTGGACGACTGGCTTGCCCTCTTAATGCACTTTAAGCCTCTAATTTTCTATTCATTGTTATTTTCATCACATTTAAAATATAACCTGTTGATTAAATAAATCTAAATAGACATCTTTTGCTATCTTGTTTCAGGAGAGGGAAGTGGTACGATTATGTTTTAAAGGCCTTATACTAATTATATTATCAATTAGAATTTCATAAATAAGCTCTACATGTAAAACATTAATTTCATTTCAAGTTATTTATTTGATACGTAACACTTATAAGCTAATTATATTTTTCACACTATTGATTAGTTTAGAACAGTAAAGTGAGTAAAATAGTTCCCCTACAAGACTATCTATATATTTCCTAGATTGTAATTTGTCAGTATCTCATATAAATAAATATTAAGTTAAATAATTCCCCTATAAGATTATCCATATATTTCCTAGATTATCTCATACGATTTCATAGACACTGCTGGTTTGTTTCACTGAGTTGATTAGAAAGCTGGTAAAGCTAATGTTATTGTCAGTTTCCTCACTCAAAAGTGATGTCAGTGACGGGCGAGCCCAGGATTTGAACCCCGCACATACTGATTCGTGGTCGAGTATCTTACCGACATCGCCATTGGCTCCAGCCAATGAACGCAGATTAGAACGCAGATTGATTGCTTGACTGCATAGGTTTGACGATATTTGAGTCGTGTAAGAAGAGAGAGGGTGACAAGAGGAAGAGGGTGCATAACGACGACCCGAGCGACATTGACGGGTATCTTGGTCCTTGGGGGAAGTATGTCGACGAGAAGACAGTCCTGAAACCTTCTGATGTATGGATACTTGTAAACTTGATTAAGTTGTTCTGGTGTATGGGTACTTGTTAACTCTATAATGAGTTATTATGTATGGGTACTTGTTAACTCTATAATGTGTTATTATGGGTACGTGTTAACTTTATAATGAGTTATTATGTATGGGTGCTTGCTTTTAACTTTATAATTGGTTATGATGTATGGTCACTTGGTAAAATTATACTAGGTTATAATTTATGGGTATTTTCAAACCTTATAATGACTGTATTTGTGCTTAATATCTTGTATTCATCTTCCAACAATACCGGTGATATGTAAGTCCTGGTTTTTAGCCTATAATCTACTGGTATAGTTTTTCTATCTAATGATTACGACTAATGACGTACAATCCAGCACTGTAGCAATGTCTCGGCATGTAAACATGCAAACATGTTCAAACATGTCTCGGCATGTAAACATGCAAACACGTTCAAACATGTTTTATGTATTGGTAAAAGCTAATAAAGCTAATGTTAATATCAGTTTTCTCACTCGAAAGCGATGTCAGTGACGGGAGAGCACAGAATTTGAACGCCGCACATACTGATCCGCGGTTGACTATCTTACCGATATCGCCACTGGCTCCAGCCAGTATTCATATTGAATAGTATTGTATTGCACGCTGTATTTTTACAGGAGGAGAAGGTGGCTTTGGATGAAATATTGGCAAAGAGAGCTAAAGCTGGCAAGAGGGTTGAGGAGAAACCGATGGAGGAAACATTCAAACTGCACTGTACGTTTCTCATCTATTTATATAACAAAATCTCACTGTCAATCTATTTATATAGCAAAATCCCACTGTCAATCTATTTATATAACAAAATCCCACTGTCAATATATTTATATAACAAAATCCCACTGTTAATCTATTTATATAATAAAATCCCACTGTCAATCTATTTATATAATAAAATCCCACTGTCAATCTATTTATATAACAAAATCCCACTATCATTCTATTTACATGTATATAACAAAATCCCACTGTCAATCTATTTATATAACACAATCCCATTGTTAATCTATTTATATAACAAAATCCCACTGTCAATCTATTTATATAACAAAATCCCACTGTCATTCTATTTATATAACAAAATCCCACTGTCGACCTGAGATTCATCTGTGAATTATTTTTGCAGAAATCTTTGTATGCATGAATAGTTTTCCTAATTTTTCCATGTTAGTTTTATGTTAAACCAAAGCGGCGTCAATAGTTTACAATTATTATTTGTATCTGTACATCTCCCAGTATCTACAATCGCTGCCTCCATCTATCCTGTTATGCGTTGCTTAAATTACTGTGTCTTATTTACGTGACATTGATTTGTTGATTGATCAGTTAACCAATACTGATTAATCTCTTTTGACTATTGGAGCCGATATGAAATGTATCTTCAGTTAACCAGACACGTGCTATCTAGCCACAGTCAGTTTACATTACTACTCGAGATGAGACAGGAAAATTTCCTCTAACTGTATTTGTTTAGTTAAGTTTCTAAAATTAAATGCTATATCTAGAAAGTCTTGGTTCAGGATTCATTTTTATGAATTTTGAAGTCAAGACATCTTTGTTTTATATCGGTAATAGATTTCATATACGTTTTTAAAAGTACGGATTCAGAAAAGTTTCTTTTGCCTCTTACTGATCTAAAAAAGTGCATAAGTTGCTTGTAGTTAGTGCAATTGATTTTAAACGACCGTGATGACTTTCATGACATGCGACTTTGAGTTAATTTGCTTTGTTCAGTTTTAGTTTGCATATTCATTTTTAGTTTGTATTTTTATGCATGCATGATGGGTGATCAACTAGACAGGGTTTTTAAAACCTCTTTGACGGCCTAGTGTGTGTGCATATTTGAGTGTATTTTTTGTTGTTGAAATAAACATAGTTCTCTCTCTCAGTTAGAGTAATTAAATGACAATTATATTTCATGATAACAGTGAAGGACCCGTTAGACTACCAGGGTAGGAGTTTCATGCACATACCCCAGGACGTGGGGGTTAATCTTAAATCTGAGGAGCCCCCTGAGAAGTGCTTTATACCTAAGGCACTCATCCACACGTGGACCGGGCACACTAAGGGCATCGCAGCGATACGATGGATTCCCAGGTCCGCTCATCTACTGCTGTCTGCCGGCATGGACTCTAAAGTTAAGGTATGATCAATCAATAACTCTTTTTTTCAGTCAAAATCTTCAAGCTAAGGTTAACGTCAGGTTGCTCACTCGAAAGCGATGTTAGTGACGGGAAAGCCCAGTATTTGAAACCCCGCACATACTGATCCGCGGTCGAGTATCTTACCTACAACACCACTGGCTCCAGCCTCTGGCGATGTCGTGGTAATTTATTGATGATATCTGTTCTGCTACATCATATACAGTGCTATGTGTACAACAATGTATTTGTATGATGTACACAGCTCTGGGAGGTGTACAACAATGTATTTGTGTGATATACACAGCTGTGTGAGGTGCACAACAATGTATTTGTATGTTGTGTACAGCTGTGGGAGGTGTACAACGATAGAAGGTGTATAATGACGTACAGCGGACATAGACAGGCTGTCAGAGACGTCTGCTTCAGTAACGACGGCACTAAGTTCCTCAGCTGTTCCTATGATCGCTACTGCAAGCTCTGGGACACAGAGACTGGCCAGTGTCTGGGCAGGTACAGCACGCACAAGGTTCCCTACTGCATCAAGTTCCACCCTGAAGACGATAAGCAGCATTTGTTTGTAGCGGGGCAGTCAGACAAGAAGATAGTCTGCGTATGTTTTCTCGTAGTTACTCTGCTTGTATTAGGGTTTAGGTATATCTCTTCCCAGCTTTCAGAAATCTGGGTAAGTGTTCTCGTAGTTACTCTGTTTATATTAGGGTTAAGATCTCTCTCTTCCCAGCTTTCAGAAGTCTGGATATGTGTTCTCGTAGTTACTCTGCTTATAGTAGGGTTTAGATCTCTCTCTTCCCAGCTTTCAGAAGTCTTGGTATGTGTTCTCGTAGTTACTCTGCTTGTATTAAGGTTTAGACCTCTCTCTTCCCAGCTTTCAGAGCAAGTTTAAGTCTGTTTTATTTGATCGTGGGTATAATTAGCTGTACTAGCACTGCTATGGTATATTGCGTAGAGCGTCGCTTGTATAAATCCACTACACACTTAATTGTTTATACAATTATACACCCATCATGGTTTGCACAAAAATATTTCTTAGCAGTAGGATTTTCTGGATTGATTTGCTGTTTCTAAATATAAGATGTGTGCTATGAAGAGGGTTACCAAGCCGAGTTTAAGACTTTTCCCGATAACATGTGACACTGTCGCAGACTGACCTGAGATTTGAACAAATGCCCTCCTGTATTTCTGGCAAGCATGCCATTCATGGAGTCATCCATTCAAAGTTTTTGTATGTTGGTCTACTTACCAGAGTGACGTGCAGATTTGAGACTTAATTGCCAGACACATGATATTATGTAGTAACTAGGTCAATGATATTATGTTTTTGGTAATCTAACTATAAAAAAATGTAGTAACTAGGTCAATGATATCATGTAGTAACTAGGTCAATGATATTATGTAGTAACTAGGCCAATGATATTATGCAGTAACTAGGTCAATGATGTTATGTAGTAACTAGGTCAATGATAAATGCAGATGACCAAGGAATGGTAGCGGGTAGTGAGATTGGATTGCAGGAGATAATGGATAGGCTGAATGATACTGCTTTGAGATATGGCATGAAGATTAATATAAAAAAGACCGAGGTTATGAGAGTGTCCAATAATAAAGGTGAAGTTAATATCACAATAAACGGTACGAAATTGGAACAGGTAAGGAGTTTCAAATATTTGGGTCATACTATAACCGATGACGGGAAATGTGAGACAGAAATATGCAGTAGGATTGCACAAGCAAAAGCGGCCTTTGGTAGTGGAAAAGAACTATTAACAAAAAGTCTAAAGAAAGACACAAAGTTAAAGATAGTGAAAACTTTGGTTTGGACCACGCTATTGTATGGATGTGAAACATGGACCTTAAGAAAGGAAGATATTAGGAAACTGGAGGCATTGGAAATGTGGATTTGGAGAAGAATGGAGAGGATTAGCTAGACTCAGAAGGTTACAAATGAGGAAGTCCTGGAGAGAGTTGGCACAGATAGACAGTTGATAAATGTATTAAGAAATAGGAAGAAGAGTTTGATAGTACACATTCTAAGGGGGGAAGGTCTATTAAAAGTGGTCATAGAAGGTAGAATGGAAGGAAAAAGAGGCAGGGGTAGGCCGAGGTTAGGTATGTTAGATGATTTAAAGACCCACTCATATGTGGACATAAAGAGGAAAGCGGAAGACAGAGAAGAGTGGAGGCGTTATGTACCATGGACCTTCCAGTAGGCAGTGCACTGAGAGAGAGAGGTCAATGATATTATATAGTAACTAGGCCTATGATATCATGTAGTAACTAGGTCTATGATATTATGTAGTAACTAGGTCAATGATAATATGTAGTAACTAGGTCAAAGATACGATGTAGTAACTAGGTCAATATTATTTTAAAGTGGAAATAAATTGGCTATTGATATAAAGATATATTGATTTAGATTGAAGTATGATAAACATCTTCTAGCCTCTCAAAATTTTTGTTTGCGAACTATAGTTTGTGACAGCATTGTCATAATGAATGCATGAAGTGTTTGTGATTGATTGCCTTTTTGATTGAGAGTTGAAATATGTACAATCTATTTGATGCACGAGTAACTGTGTTAATCTTTGTGGGATGTAAATAAGTAATAAGTTAGTATTGTAGGACTGATTGATTGATTGATTGATCATCTGATTGATTGATTGACCCACTGATTGCTTTGTGTATTGATTGATTGATCGATTGATTGATTTACATGTATGTGTTGATTTATTGATTGATTGATCAACTGATTAATTGGTATGTTGATTGATCGATTGATGAACTGATTAATTTATATGTTGATTGATCGATTGACTGATCGATTGATGAACTGATTGATTTGTATATCGATTGATTGATGAACTGATTGATTTGTATGTTGATTATTAATTGATTAAACCTGTTGATTGCAGTGGGATATAAACAGTGGAGAGGTGGTACAGGAGTACGACAGACATCTTGGAGCGGTCAACACAATAACATTCGTAGATCAGAACAGACGATTTGTGTCGACCTCTGACGACAAGAGTTTACGTATCTGGGAATGGTTTGTAATGTTTGGAGTTAGCACTTAGTATTCATTTCTATAATATGCATTGAAGCGTTTGTGCCTTTTTATATTTCCGTACTTCTCTGTGCACGGATTATTTTCAAGCGCCATTGTTTGTTCGTTAAGGAATGGTAAATCTTGATAATTACGATACCTTACTTTCTAATTTTAGTTTAGTCTTTAGTATTTCATCTTGTTATGAAATTTAAGTTTGCAGTTTAAAAAAAGATAAAGTTTTTCTTTTAGAAGTTGTTTTGCTAATTTTTGTTGTGCAGGTTAAATTAATTCAGAAATTCTTTTAATGACAGAGACTAAACATTATTTGCTAATCTTATTACTTTTTGAGCATGGATGTCTTAACACCATGCATATATGTACAAATGCAGATATGTATGGGTACATATATATGTTGTTTTATGTGTATATGTATATGTCGTTGTATTTGTAAGTATGTGTTGCTCTAATAATAATAATAATAAAGGTTATGTGTTGAAGTTTAACTCCTACAAGATATGTGTTGCAATATATGTATATCATTATACATATATATCGTTGTATGTGTACATGTGTCGTATGTGTGAAGGGATGTGCTGTTGTCTGTGTACATATATGTGTCGTTGGTTTATGCATGTTGTTGTATATGTGTATATTGTTGTATGTGTAGATGTATGTGTTGTTGTATGTAGGGATGTGCCGGTAGACTTTAAGCTGATACAGGATCCATCAATGCATTCTGTGCCTGCGGTCACAGTCTCTCCTAACGGTTACTCTCTCTCTCTCTCCCTTTCTCACTCTCTCTCTCTCTCTCTCTCACCCTCCTCTCTCTCCCTTTCTCTTCCTCTCCCTTTCTCTTATCTCACCCCCTCTCTTTCTCTTTCTCTCTCTCTCTCTCTCTCTAATTTCCACTTTCTCTCTCTAACTCCCCTCCTCTCCCCTTCACTCCTCATTCTCTCTATCGAACTCCCCCTCTCTTTCTCTCTCTCGCTCTGTCAGTCTTTTATCATCCTATATATTCGACTCGGATGAAAATGAAACATTATTCTCCATTGAAAGAGTGATTGATCCTATTTATTTGTTTAATATCATTAAGATTGAGCGATCCAATTTATTTGTTTAGTATCGTTATCTCTTATTTAAACTTGCAGCTATCTTAATAGATTATATTACTATAATGGTCGGACAAATTTCCTTAACAATATTCCTTATCTAGTAACAAGATACTATTTATGTGTACATCAATTAATTGTTTGAAAAATGTATTTCCTTATTGAAATAATGATTTACTGATTGATATATAGATTAATTTTCTGACGTGACTCTACAATAACTTTATGGAATTATATTATTGATTAATTATGCACTTATTACACACTTACAATAGGCTGACTGAAAATATTCTATATATTGATTGATTGATTGATTAAGTGATTGATTGATTGATTGATTACCGGTAAATGGCTGGCATGTCAAGTGATATTGATTGATTGATTGATTGATTACAGGTAAATGGCTAGCATGTCAGTCTATGGACAATCAGATAGTGATATTTAATGCTATCAATCAGCTCAAGTTCATGCGTAAGAAGGTTTTCAAGGGGCACATGGTAGCAGGGTATGCCTGTGGTTTGGATTTCTCACCAGACATGAGGTAACACTGGTTTTCCTATAATTTTCATTCATATGTTTATTATTGTTGTTTTTGTTGTGTTTTTTTAACAAGTGTCAGTTGTTATTCATTATTGCTGTTTCAGTTGGCATTGTTGATAGTGTTAATATATTTTGGCGGGAGCCAGTGGCGATGATGGTGAGATATTCCACCATGGATCAGTATGTGCGGGGTTCAAATCTTGGTCTCGCCCGTCACTGACATCACTATTGAGTGAGGATTCATTTTTTGATCTTGTTGTTTTTGTAGTTACTTGGTATCAGGAGATGCTGATGGCTTGTTGTACGTATGATGTTGTAGTTGTTGTTATTGTTGTTGTTGTTGATGATGTTGTTGTTGTTGTTGTTGTAGTTACTTGGTATCAGGAGATGTGGATGGCTTGCTGTACGTATGTTGTTGATGATGATGTTGCTGTTGTTGTTGTAGTAGTTATTTGGTATAAGGAGATGCTGATGCTGATGGCTTGCTGTACGTATGCTGTTGTTGTTGTTGTTGTTGTACGTATGTTGTTGTGGTTGTTGTTGTTGTTGTAGTTACTTGGTATCAGGAGATGCTGATGGCTTGTTGTATGTATGTTGTTGTTGTAGTTGTTGTTGTAGTTACTTGGTATGTTGTTATTGTTGTAGTTACTTGGTATCAGGAGATGCTGATGGCTTGCTATACGTATGTTGTTGTAGTTGTTGTTATTGTTGTTGTTGTTACTTGGTATCAGGAGATGCTGATGGCTTGCTGTACGTATGTTGTTGTTGTTGTTGTAGTTACTTGATATGTTGTTGTTGTTCTTGTAGTTATTTGGTATGTTGTTGTTGTTGTTGTTGTAGTTACTTGGTATCATAGATGCTGATGGTTTGCTGTATGTATGTTGTTGTTGTTGTAGTTACTTGGTATCAGGAGATGCGGATGGCTTGCTGTACGTGTGGAACTGGAAGTCGACTAAGCTCTACTCTAAGTTCAAGGCTCACGACGACGTCTGCATACAGGCCCTGTGGCACCCGCATGAGACTTCCAAAGTGGCCACGGCTGGCTGGGACGGGTTGATCAAGTACTGGGACTAAACTGATCAAGTGCTGGGACTAAACTGATCAAGTACTGGGGCTAAACTGATCAAGTACTGGGACTAAACTCATTAAGTACTGGGACTGAACTGATCAAGTACTGGGACTAAACTGATCAAGTACTGGGGCTAAACTGATCAAGTACTGGGACTAAACTAATCAAGTACTGGAACTAAACTAATCAAGTACTGGGACTAAACTAATCAAGTACTGGGACTAAACTAATCAAGCACTGGGACTAAACTGTTCAAGTATTGGGGCTAAACTGATCAAGTACTGGGACTAAACTGTTCAAGTATTGGGGCTAAACTGAACTCTAGCTGACGTCGATGTATATAATGAACTTTGTATAACTGAACTCTGCTGATGTTGTTGTATATAATGCTATCATGTGCTGATCCTAAACCAGCGCTGATTCTAAATTAATGAACGATTTCGTGTAGATGTACTGTTTCTAGAGTGATTGAATAGTTATAGATAGTGGTTTAAGTGTACAATGTTGTGGTATATAATAACAATAATAATAATATTAATAATAATAATAATAATTATATTTATAAAGTGCCTCTCTATGCTAAATGCCACAGTAGCGCTGAATGGACAGTGAAGGTCAAATAGCGTGGTAGTGTAATGCCACAATCGGTGTACGAGTAGAACTGTAATCGTATAAGTGTGCGTATTTGTGTATATGGGTGCAGATATCCGTGTATTATGTGAATGCGTGGAAGTGTGTGCATCCTTGGAAATGTGAATGGAAACTTTTGATCATGTTTGACACAAATTTATGTCTGTTCTTATATTGTCATGAAGGCTAGATATACATGTATAGCATCATTCATATATTTATGTTGGGTTATCTGATAAGATCAAGCAGAATGTATCAAATAAATTGATTTCCTCGTGTTTGGTTAGTTATTCCATATTGACACCACTCAACATTTCTGAAATGAACTTGTTTCGACAAATTTAGTCTCTCCATTTTCAAAATATAAATTTTTAAATGCTACAATTTTGCCTTATTGATATATTTATGAGGGGGCCTTGCAATTATGCAGACTTTAATAGTTGAATCATTGACTCTCCCTCTCTTCTCTTCTCTCCTCTTCTCCTCTCTTCTCTTCTATTCCCTTCTCTTCTCGTCTCTTCTCTTTCTCTCTCACTCTCTGAGTACTAAAGATTATTGAATAGGCTACTATAACAAGTCTGATGTATTTCCCAAAGAGAGTAAAATAAAGCATAGGCATGATCATAATAGATATGATCGTAACTAGATCATAACTAAATGGCTACAAGTAGACTATAACTATTTTAGTTATATTAATGTGATAGATATCATCATGGCTAATCATTTAGCTATGTTTTCTTAACTTTAGAGTACTGAAAATAGTAGGCTAAATTCTGTAATGTTCTCTTACAACCTCACATTTTTGAAGCCGTCCTGTAACAACTAAACTAACATTTCCTCAAAATTTCACGGGCAGAGCCGAAATACAAAAATACATCATATTTTTTCACAATCATATACGACCAAGTGTCACTCTGCTGTATTTACCTGTAGTGCGTCGTCTTATCTACCTGTAGTATCACTGACACGCTTGGCTAATTCGCTCTATTGTTGTAAGCTCGGGGTGAACTATGCTGCACTACAGCTCGCGATCCTTTGAGTCTATGACAGCTGTTTACTCAACTCTCTATCGCTCTAAAACCCTCAGCCGGGCTAATTATAAATTGATTTTGGGGATAAAATAACTTCACGGATATTATGAACGAAACGAAAAACGGATATTATGAACCTAAACGAAAGCCAGTCCGGTGATCAAAAATGGTCAGGGTAGATTGATTATGTCTACGTTGGGAAGAGCTAAGTCTTAAGCTTGCTGGAAAAAGTTTCGAGAAAAACTAAGCGAAGATTAGCAGACAAATATCCGTACTTCCAGTGTTTTTAGTAGTTTTTAAAGTCAAGTTCAGAAGCCTGAAGGGCTTCTATTCAATACGTCAAGAAACCCGATGTGTACCTACATTGAGGGCAAAGAACCCTCTCTCCTCCTATGTCAGCTGTGTCTAAAGAACGTAGGCTTAGCGCTGTCTTGTGATTAGCCGAACTAATACAAACTGATTATTCATCTCAGTCCTATTTTAGTTTATTTAGATTTGAATAAAAATATGTTCAAGAGGTTTAAAGCCTTACTACAATAACTAAGTTAGACTTTCGTAAGCATGTTGGAATTAAATTTCAAAGGCCCAGGTAGTTAGATATTAATTTAATTATTCCGGCGCCGTTGTTTACGCTATAATTTTTATGTGATTTAATTTGTAATAATAGTGTCTCTCAAATCTTAGATTAATCCTCTTACTGTTAATCAGTGAAAGTTGCCTTTCTCTCTCTCTTAGTGCACTACCTACTGGCAGGTCCATGGTATATAACGCCTCCACTCTTCTCTGTCTTCCGCCTTCCTCTTCATTTCCACATTTGAGTGGATCTTTAAATCATCTAACATACCTAATCTCGGCCTGCCTCTGCCACTTTTTCCTTCCATTCTACTTTCTATGACCTCTTTTAGTAGACCTCCTCCTCCCCCTAAGAATTTATCCTATCCGACTCTTCTTCCTATTTCTTAATACATTTATCAACTGTCTACCTGTACCAAATCTCTCAGAACTTCCTCATTTGTAACCTTTTCAGTCCCGCTAATCCTCTCCATTCTTCTCCAAATCCACATTTCCAATGCCTCTAGTTTCTTAATATCTTCCTTCCTTAAGATCCATGTTCTCTCTCTGTCTCTTGTATTTAGCCAAGTGGCAGGTCCTAGGTAAATATTCATACTCAGAGTCTACTTTCATGCATATGTAGAGCACTCCATAGATCAACAAGTTAAAAGCTGGTAAAGCTAAGGCTAACGTCAGTTTCCTAACTCGAAAGCAATGTCAGTGACGGGTGAGCCCAGGATTTGAACCCCCACATACTGAGCCGCGGTCTAGTGTCTTACCGACTTCGCCACTGGCTCCAGCCAGTGAAGTTAATCCTATTACAAAGGCTTTGCCTTATCTCTATCGTATGTAGCCTATAGCTTGGGAAAATATGGCTTCTGAGGTTGTTTCCCGTTTCCTACCGCAGTTTTTCCTTTGTCGCCAATTATGGCACGTGCAGTTAACGGTATATCTATTCTTCAATTTTTTTGTGTCCTACACAACTCGGGATAATTAACTGTTTATGTCTCATAATTCGATTTAAATCAATTTTTCAAATTAAAGCAGAATAAATCGATTAACTATCAAAATAATATTATACTGTATCATCAATGAAATGCTGCATCGTCAATGAAAAGCAACAATTTAACTAGAAAAGAAGTGGAATATTAACATAATTATAACTACTCTCTCTCTCTTCAGTGCACAGCCAAGTGGCAGGTGGAAGGAACATATTCATGCTCAAAGTCTGCTCAAAGTCATACTCGTAACTATTAAAGCTACAATTATAACTACAGGAGCCTATATTCGTTTGTTTGATAGAGAAAGACACACAGTCGATAAAGGATATGCCTTTCTATAGAAGAGCAACGTGTACTGCTCAAACGTTAAGATTAGTTTGTTCTCAGTCTTCACTGGTCATCAGTAATCTAAACATGCTGCTATGTGGACTTTTGATGATCCAATCTACATCGGTAAGAACGCAGTCTTTTAACCAATGGTCCACTGATCCAACAATTGACTCTCCTCAAACCTCAACAATTCTAAACAGTATTTCGCCTACCGTTTCATCAGGCTCTGCGACAACTTTCGCTACTGAGTCGCCTTTAAATTCATCTTACAGTGACGTCTCTACAACATCCAGTCTCGCTAATATTTCGCTTAGTGCCTTAGACAGTTCAACTTTATATACGACTAATATACCCAGTTCTTCAACGAAATCTGATAGCATAGCGTCAACTGCTTTATCATCAAATAATTACTCGTCGTCGTCCAGTAAGTCTAAAACTACGGTTGGCTTTATGACAGCTTCTAAACCGTTTTCCACTAAGGTTTCTGGAACTACGAGCGAAGGTGCCGCTAATATTTCGTCATTCGCGTATACTACGTCATCAGTTGTTAACGTGACGTCAGATATTTTCAACGTGACGTCAACTAATTTAAGCGTGACGTCAGATATTCTTAACGTGACAACATCTGCAGTAAACTCTAATTACACATCTGATGAAGGAGGATTATCCGCAGGTAACTAGATTGCATATACGTGTAATACTTTCATTCTAAACCATCTGTTATATTTAATGTGGGTATTAAATATTATGTGTGTGTGTGTGTGTATGAGAGAGAGAGAGAGAGAGAGAGAGGGAGAGAGAGCGAGAGAGAGAGAGAGAGAGAGAGCAAGAGAGAGAACTATGTTTATTGAAGTACACATACATGTATACATACAAGCACAAGGTCATCAAAGAGGGTATACTTACCCTATCTAGTTGACAGCCAGCAATCATGCAAGACAAACACATATGTACAATTGAAAATTAGCAATAAAATGCAAATTGTGGGTTGTTTTATATAATATTTGTAGAAGTGATAGTGGGCATTACAATGGGTTGTTTTATTGTACATATTTGTAGAAGCGATAGTGGGTATTACAGTGGGTTGTGCTGTATACGTAGTGGCAATGATCGTCGTCATCTACATAGTCTGTCTCTGGTTTGTAAAAATCTACCAATAAATCAATTAGCATAATTCACTAGACCGATCGATTAATCAAACAGGCAGTTAACAGATAAATTAGCCGACAAATAAATGACTTGGCGGAATAAAAATATTTCATGATAACTTTATAATGTTCATTTAGAGAAGTGTTCAATGCTATGAGTTGCTCCTATATTCTAATCAGTGTTGCTTACTTCTTAGACGTCCTACGCTTAAACTTCTAATCACAGAGGAACGCAGATATGAGCTACTTCTTTTTAAAATAACATGTTTATATCTGGGAATTATTTTTCTGAATACGATGGTAATTCAAGTACTCTTATTTGCTTGAACTGTAAAATGGATATTAATTTTGACACGGAAATTGAAAAGAGTTTAAACTCAGTTCTTGTCCATTGCTCTACGACTACCTAGTTTAAATGATGATGGAATATTTTTTGAAAACTGTAGAATGCAGTTCTTCGCAGTACAATTCGATAAATTTAACATTTCATGTTTCAATAAGTGTGATAGTAAAACCACATTTAAAGTTCTTAACTAGCTTTAGACCTGAGCTACGCACAAATTTACACGACTGGACTAGTCTGTACATAGTTATACCGGTTGGATGGTCGATTGGAATGCACGCTTGCCTGAGAAGCTGGATGACATCGGTTCGAATTACAACCGGACAGATTCTTGCAGTATCTCTTGTGATACAGAAACAGACGTTAAACTAAGCTTTATTTATTTACTTTATTTTTCAAGAATATTAATAAGTTATGTAAAGGCATAATATATTCTAAGCAGCCGAAGAAATTGACCAGATGTTGAAAATTCTTAAAATCAGCAATAGTTTATTCCATTGTTTACTTATCTACTTCTTTCAACTTCAGGGTTCGCTTGAATTGGGAAAATTGAAAGGAACTGCCTACCTTTTCGTATTTTTCATGGGACGTCCCTGACATAACCCCGGGTTAGTAAATGGCTAGTAATTTCAAGGAGTATACAAAGTGTAAAGTCTCGCTTGAACCATTATTAAATTAAAATGGTTTTTGATTAAAATGATACGTTTGGATTTATTGTAGAATTTAAATGACGCTCAACAGTTTTTCCATGTTTTTCATAAAAGTTGCTAAATAGCTAAGCAGAAATACTGGCATTTATTTTTTTCTATATTTCTCTATTCAGCATAGTTGTATTAATACTTTATGAATTTTCATTAAAATTAATTTATATTTTCTAAATTATATATATTTAACGCAGATGTCATTTATGAAAAGTGGTTTCCATAGCCTACGTGTAAGAATTATGTTCCGGGTTTTCAGAAGTAGGCCTAATGCCGACTTTTCATAAATAATGCCTGTTTTCAGGTAGGCTATAGCGCAGCTTTTCCTAGTTCTGAGCTCATTTTCTGAAAATCATCAATTAATTATTTCAAATACACGCGCATTAGAATCACTTACTTTTTACTGCACGAAAAATTACCAGCGTATTCTAGAAACTGCGACATTTCTTTGTCGTTTTCATTAATTCCACTTATTTTTTATCAGCATTTGCGTGAGCCAATAGTGTAATCGTTTTAGTGATTGACTGCGATTGAAAAGGCCCAGAGTTTAGATCCAGAGCTCACACTGTCAGTGGGGTGCTTCCAAAACAGAAGACTTTGGGGTGCTTCCAAGACAGGAAACTTTGGGGATCTTCCTAAACAGCAAACTTTGGGGTGCTTCCAAGATAGGAAACCTTGGGGTGCTTCCAAGGCAGAAAACTTTGGGGTGCTTCCAAGACAGAAAACTTTGGGGTGCTTCCAAGACAGCAAACTTTGGGGTTCTTGTAAGACAGGAAACCTTGGGGTGCTTCCAAGATAAGGAACTTTTTGGTACTTCCAAATCAGAAAACCCTGGGGTGCTTCCATAACGAGGAAGTTGAAGGAACATACGTTAAACTAGATTTTATCCTTAGGCTTCATTATATTTGTACGAATTTATGCCACAGCACACGCCGCAGATCGATGGTGTCCGCAGCAAGGTTGACTGATCTGCCGGATTCGGATTGGGCGGACCACCGCGGGTATCGGCGGTACGGCACGGGCGGGGCGGGGTTGCGGCGCAAACACCCGGCGGTGAACGGAGAGCGATACCGTCAATCAATCGATGACGTCCTCTACCCGTCTCGCTCCTCATTGGACAGCGAATCGTCACGTGATCACATTAGATTAGCCAATAGGAAGAGCGCTAGGGTTGATCAGGTGAGATCCACTAGTCCGATGAGATATCAGAGCAACAATATAGTGGGAGATCCCAGGTACGCATTGGACGATGAGCTAGAGAGAGAGGACTCGTTTAGATATTGAATCTGTGACGTCTAGAAACTAAATCAGCTATCTTACCTACTGGACGAGAGTAGGAATCGAATAGCATTTATCTGATCTTCGTGTAAAAGTTCTTCGCTTGTAGTTATTATTCCCTAATCATGATCATCATCGTCTTCCCTTGAATCCCAGTTTAGTTATACGGTTGTGATACGAATAAATATTAATTATTACTAATAATATTAATATGAATATTAAATACTAATTATTCCAGAATGATATAAATTAATCGAATAGGACTTAATCTCTGAGCCGGCAGATCTCTAATTGTAATTACAATCTTAAATTAGTGAAATGGCTTATATCTCAGCTTTAAAGGCTTTATTGATTGACTGAACCGGAGTGTATAACTAATGATCTCTGCTCAACTATAACTGTCTAACAGTTGCTCTAAACTTTACAGTGTTATGCGTTATACTCTAGCGTACGGTAATATCGTGCGTTTGTAATTAGTACTACTAATAAGTAACTACCGTTACTTATTAGTAGTGTTGCCAAAGAGCTACTATTAGGAAATGTTTTAAGAGTTGTTAAGTAGCTACTGTTACAATATGCAAATGAACGCAGCAAATGAGTGTTTGATAGCGAGTGTTTGCTATTAGAGGTGCTGAAAATAAGTGCTGAAATAAGTAATGAAAATAAGTGATGAAAATTAGTGCTAAAAATAAGTGCTGAAAATATGTGCTTGTGTATTGTTATTTGTTTATCTAACTACATGCACGTTCCTATTGTTTGTATAATCCGTGTTGAGTTGAACAAATAAACGATACTAAACGAAAAAAATGTGATACGAAATATAAAGAAAAGCTGGATAGGACATAGTATAAGGGGGACGGTTTTATAAAGGATGTAATAGAATGAAGAATGCAAGCGAAAAGAGTTAGAGGAAGACCAAGACAAGGGATGTTGGATGATTTGATAACACATTCATATATAGAGATTAAAAGGAAGGCCAAGTTTAGAATTGGTTGGAACAGTTATATGCCATATACCTGCCGTTAGACAGTGCGTTGGAAGATGAAGAATGACATTGATCAAAAATCAGAATTAATTTCTTACGGTAATTCATTGATGCCGCAGTTGAGGCAGCATAAAAATTAACATAATATTATTTTGTGAAAATTATTAATTAAAACACTAAGCAGCGTCACAAAGCAAAGTAGACTAAAAACTGCTGTAGCTGCTATATTAAGCGCCCATCTTTACTGTGTCAAGCACTATCCTGTTATTTGGTATTTCTATTTGTCTATTTTCATACATGACATACGCACATGTTAACAAGGTTTCATCTCTGTTACTCTTTTTGTTTATTGTATCTGATGTGGTAGATGTTGTTATATTGATATCTTATTGTTGTTTTGAGGATTTGAGACAGTCTATTCGTATCCTGACCCTAGTTAAGCTGGGAATCAAAGGAAGATGATGATGATGATGATGATGATCTGTTGTGATAGATGTGGTAGAGCGGTTGGAGCCAGTGGTAAGATACTCGACCGCGAATCAGTAAATGCGGGGCTCAAATCCTTGGCTCGCCCGTCACTGACATCGCTTTCGAGTGAAGAAACAGACGTTTTAGCTTTTGATATTTTATTGACATTGCGTTGCTATACGTTTAGTAAATTATTGAACAGTTAATGACGTTATAGCAATTAACATAACAATAATTAGATTGCTACTGTCGTCCATGACAACATCGAACATTATTGAGACAAATCCAAGCTGGTGAGAAGGAATACGATAGAAAGAAAATTAATTATATATAACAAGTAATATAGAACAATTAATTAGCTAATTTTTCATATAACCGTTGCCGGAAATAAGTTAAAATACGTTGGAATGAAATTAATTAAATTACAGGTGAAGATTTTGCATAGCCTTTTTCATTTAATTCTTACGCTCATTAACATAAATCTTGTTTCTATAATACACGTATAGCAAAACCTATTGTCTCATCTCGGTTTAGAGATATTTCTTGTTTGTTCGACTTCAGTCATTTAGTTAGTGAAATTAGCTGCTATTTCATTTGACTTCTCTAAGCTCGCATACAGTGAGATCCATTACTCTTATCTGTTCCTGAGTTCGCCGCCTCTTACCAGATCGTTAACTTCTGCAGATTTTCTCTCATTCTGGTGCATTAGCAAAATTAATTTAAAGTTCTTTTCTTTATCGGAAGCCAATATAGAACTTTGTTACTTTAAAATAGTAGGTGAAATATTGATGCCACTGGTTTAGCGATTTTGACGTCAAATTTTAAGAATTTTGTCAAATATATTTAACAAGGCATTAAAGTTTAAGGTTTAAAATAAATTAGCTATTTCTCTGATAGTGACAATGAGATTAGTTAAATCCCCTATCCTCGCTATAAGTGGACCATTAAGACGTGTCAGCAACAATAATTTGAGTACTGCTGTCGTCGGAGACAATATCGAGCACTATTGAATCAATAAATAAATTAATAATAATAATAATAAAGATTTAAAGTCCGTTTCCTCATTCATAATGAATATATGCAGTGGTTAAAGTGGATTGGAAAGCAGGGGATCTGCGTTCCCTCAGCTCTTGTTTTCTGAGGAGCCTTCTCTTGCTAGGGGTCAACACTGCTAGGGGAATATTGGATAAGCTTACTAAGAGAATTGTAAATACACTACAAGGGGGCTCGAAATAGTCTTACCGTTTCTTTAGCTCTCAATTCCCATTTTAATCACTGAAATTTTATGTTAGCCGACAAGCAAAAATTCAAAGAATTCCAGCAAAACTGAAAATCTTGTATCGCTAATGCCAGGTAAAGACATGAAATTGTAAAAACGATTACATGGAGTAGACAGTATCGGAATGGAGAGTAAAGACGGCACAGCAGTACGTGCATGAACTTGTGGAAATGCCTTGGCGTTCTTGACGCACTAGAAAAAGTTTTACGGATACTGAAGGTCAAGTTGTCCCTACGTCTGTTTATATTTCTAGCTCTCACGTAGCTCCAGTTATCCTGGAATACAGTCCGTATCATACATACGGATTATATCCGTGTTAGAGTCTTGTGGACTTCCGTCAATAGAATGCGTAAAAATATCGCTGCGTGGATTGCAATATCAGTACCACTTTTAAGTTTTAACTTAACAAAATTTATTCCATTTTGTTGATCTTTTAAGTTATAGGCCTACAAATTGTACTTTCGTCTGCTCGTGGCACAGCCTTGGTCGTTTGATGTTAATCGTACAATTCAGTTTAGAACTTTTACTTTTTTAGATTTTCATAATATGCTACACGGTACAAACGCACTGTGTCTGGGCCACTGAGGAATAGACCCACTGTAAACTCCACGTGTCGTAAAGGGCGATTTAGCAAAAACGGAAGAAGGTTGAACACCTCCGAAGCAGTATTTTCCCAAGTTTTAGGCTATATGAAAGTGTTGCTAAGACACAGCCTTTTGTGTAAGAACATTTCGTTTAGCTATGGCGTTCTCATAACGCAATATGACAGCGGACTAGGAGTAAGAATATGTGTATTTGGTCTGCCGTTTAGTTGAACACCAGTGAGAGAGAGAAAAATAGAGGAAGTTCTTGTAAATTACAGCTTTTTGTAATAAAAAATTACCTCTGCTTTATAGTATCCCCTTTGGGGGCAGTGGCGAACTCCTCAAATCAGTGAAGTTTTATGGAGCCCCCCAACCTCCAACAAAAAGCAAAAAACAAAAAAAGAAACCTTAATAGAAGTCTAGAAAACCCGCTACAGACTGAGATGTGGAAGTTTTCTTAATCTCTCTCTCTTCTCTCTCTCTCTCTCTCTCTTCTCTCTCTTTCTCTCTCTCTCTTTCTCTCTTCAACAAGTCTACCACATAAGTGCTGCTGTCTTGGCCTGTGGCGAAAGCCAATGATTGAGGGGAGGGGAACAAAAATAGCATTTAAAATATTTGTGGATGATCGTTACAATTAAACAATAGTGAGATGTCAACATAAATTTCCATTTCTTTTCTATTCTGTTTTACATGTAGATCTGGAGTTTTTCCATTTATGAACTATATTATCAAATACGTTAGGCATTTTATTTATTTAACTATATTCTAATTTATGAAAGTTATAAATAATAGGCCTAAATGTTTAACGTCAGTTTCCTCATACAATGATGATGTCATGGACGTCAACTAAGGCTTAATAAAATCAGTTTCTCTTTGAAACTAATTAATTATTGGGGTTTTTCTTTTTAGTAATATTATTATGAAATCAGTTGCAGAGTTGAATATGGTTCTACATAGTAGCGACATATCGTAATATAGTAATGGTATATCGAAAGGAATGTTATAGACGATTTAAAGATCCACTCGTATGTTGACATAAAGAGAACGGAAGATAGAGATGAGTGGAGGCGTTATATAACATGGACCTGCCAGTAGGCAGTGCACTAAAAGAGAGAGAGAGAGAGAGTAACGACATTATTTTAATATATAATTATGGTCCTAATAAAACATAATTCTGCTATGGTTTCTACTAATGTATGGAATATTTTAGGGATATACAACCTGCGCCCTTTTGCACTCTGCTCACCCAAGCAATCCGTCTACCTCGCTACAGCAGACAAACTTATTGCACCGGAACAATAAAAACAAGTAGGAATATATCTGCTGACTGCTGCTCCAGTTCCGGATATATTTAATAGGATTACGTGACTTCATGTAATCCAATGTTCTTTCAATGACCAGTCAATGTCATTGTTGGCATTGAGTCGGACTATTTAAAGAAGCAGTTTAGGAATATGTCTACTAATATTGTTCTAGACCACAAACCGGTAATATCGATCAAGTAGGAAGATATCGGAGTAGTTAATGATACTTTAGATGCGCTATTAGAGATAAGGGTATTATGATGTTGGTGTTGATTAAATATTTTTCTAAACTGAAAAATACCGGTATTTTAAAAATAGTTTAAAGCAGTGAGGATATCAATTAACTTACTCCACTACTTGATTTCATCAGATCAGTCAGTCAATCAATCAAAATTTAAATTCCGTTTCATCTAAACGTATAGCCGTATAGGCCCAGCAGAATAGATCTAGCTAGGCTGTATAATAAATTTCACTTAATACTTTGGATTGATTTTCTGGATTTTGGAATTTGCACCGTTTTTGGATCTTTTTTTGCTTGTCGGCTTGATTTTGTCTCAATAGTGCTGAATGTTGTTATTGATGACTGTAGCACTCTAATTGTTGTTATGTTAAGATACGTTCATTATTAATTATTTAATATTGTAATTTATTTGATCAGCTAGTCTACTATCATCCACTATGCAGCCTACTTTCACTTACATTGTAAACTAGCGGTTATTACTTCAATCAGACCTACTGCTCATAGTAATTTAGTATTAGGAGTTCGTAACAATTTGTTTTTTACAGCAATTTATCTGAAAAATTATAAATACGTAATCTAGTTTGGAAACTAGAATAGCTTAGTTTATTTGGTCGTTCACTAGCTTTTTGTAGCACCACACCAATATGATTGTAGTTTGTTTTTACCGTCAAGGCTACAGAGTGATCAAAGGTCATGGCATGTTCTAATCAATTCAACTTGTCGGCCATTCAGTCAGCATCATGTACTTGTATTTAGATTCAGTAGCAGATATGTATGTTGCAATTGCCAGACTTGTGGTTATTTGCCTTACTAGGTCTACTGTTATAAAAACTGAATATCCCAAGTACATTAGAATTTGGGATCTGCCATTTCAGTAAGTGAAAGTACTAGCTTGATAGACGATTTATATTTGACCTTTAACATAATTTATTATAAAATGAAACACGCAGTATAGAGAAATGATCATCTCTGGGGCTATACGCCACTTTTAATACCACATGCTGTATTGTTAGGCAATTTGAACTATTAACCGTGTAACCAGTCAAGTGAATGTCTGAGATTTTACTCTCAGATCAGCTCTACCGGTAATTGATCCCAGAACTTCAGGGACAATCACTTAAGTTACCTTGACTTACACACCGAGCTATATATAGGCCTACATCTAACAAATAAAATTGTTGGAATATCTCATTTACTATAACTGAAGGCAATCAGAATTTTTATTGTATTTTTGTTGACTATTTGTTGAATAAAAAGCTAAGGCTAACCTTAGTGTCCGTTTATTCACTCGAAAGCGATGTCAATGACGGACGAGCCCAGGATTTGAACACAGCATTATACTGATCCGCGGTCGAATATCTTACCGATGTCGCCACTGGCTCCAGCCAATGTTGTATGTTGCTATATATGTAAGAGCTTTGCTGGATGATCAAGGCCAGCAGATAGAGGCTGGATGCGCACCTACTGGCCGGGGTTGTTCAGTAAGTTGAGGTGCCGGTAAAGCTGGGATGTGCGGCTGCTCTTAACGGTCCTCTGCTGAATAAATGTAAATAATTTAAGATTCGCTCTGCACTCTTTAATTCCGCTTATTTAACTTTTGTAAATTGGCCTATTTTATTTATCATTGTTGTTTCTTAAAATTTTATACTAGGAGAAATTTAACTGGACATTTTTGTCTTTTAGTTTGACAGATTCTTCAGACAGATATTTAAGATAAAACTAGTAAAATCTTATTAGAGAACACCAATCTACTGACGAAGATGTCGGAGCTGAAGGCTAAGCTGTTAACCACAGTGAGTGAGAGTGCCAAACACTCCAGTGCCAAGATCACTGTGGTGGGCACCGGGCAGGTGGGCATGGCTGCAGCCTTCGCCATGATGACGCAGGTTTACTAATGCGTTTATTAATTTTAAGATGTACAAAACACCGTTATTATTGACGTCTAAGTTAAATTAAATATTGGACGCCTTATTTTGTCAAACGTTTTATTACCCTTAACATGTGAATTATATAATGTAAGCAATTCGTCTCATTGCTCGAGTGCACAAAGATACCAAAGTTACTTACGTCTTAATTAGTTGATTTATATGTTAGTATCCCTTACAATGGTTAGTTACATTCTCAGCCTCAGTTACATTATATTACACATTAATTTAGTTTTATTGAATGGGCTGTATAGAGGTACCTTGATTGTTGACCCTTTAGCTGAATATACAGTCTGCACGCTTATGTCATTACATTAAAATACATCTAAACAATCAACTTTTTAGTAGCTAACTTAGTTAAAAACATCTTTGTGCCGGTAGCTCGAGTGTGCTGAGTAATACTGAAGAGAAGCTGTGTGCTTCTGAACCTTGACCCTAAAAACACTACAAGATATTTGTTACATTAAATTATATTTACGAAGAAAATAGAAAATACCATCATGAACATTGGACGGAAAGAATATGCAAGATTAAATATGAGCTGATAAGATAGATGACAAATCAAAAGAACTATTTTGAACTGAAAAATGGAATCAACAGAATCTGACACAAGAGGACGTTCAGAAGCGCTCTATCAGGATGTTAGAAAACTAACAAGAACCGTGAAGAGTGAAGAAAAGAAGAAATTTATTGAAACAGCGAGGATAAAGCTAAAAAAGCTAATGTTAATGTCAGTTTCCTCTCGAAAGCGATGTCAGTGACGGGCGAGCCCAGGATTTGAACCCCGCTCATACTGATTAGCGGTCGAATAACTTACCGACATCGCCACTGGCTCGAGCCGATTTAATTAACTAGTATAATTTAATTAATCTGATTAATTAATCTAATTTAATTAACTAGTATAATTTAAGTAATTTGATTAATTAATCTAATTTAATTAACTATTATAATTTAATTGATCTGATTAATTAATCTAATTTAATTAACTAGTATAATTTAATTAATCTGATTAATTAATCTAATTTAATTAACTAGTATAATTTAATTAATCTGACTAATTAACTAGTATAATTTAATTAATCTGATTAATTAATCCAATTTAATTAAACTAGTCTAATTTTTAATGTAAAATTTATACATTTGAATCGTGTGAAATGTGATTAAATTGTGAGATAGTTTCCAATAGACTAGCTCAAATCCAGTGCTCTCATCGTCACTGACATGCTACCGAGCAGAAGGTTGATATTAAACCTGGTTTAGCTATTCTAGCTGCTGTCAGACCTCCGGCTTAATTGATATCTTATTCTGAGAGAAATATGACAGCTGAAAGCTTTAAATTGGCACGGTGTCATCATAAACCAGACGTTACTGCTGCTTACTTGCTGGAGTCAGCTGCGGTTTCGTAAACTAATGTAGAGTAGAAAACATACAGAATACGTGTATTGTATAGGCCTAGGTGTATTATATAGGCCTAGGTGTATTGTATAGGCCTAGGTGTATTGTATAGGCCTAGGTGTATTGTATGAGGCCTAGGTGTATTGTATGAGGCCTAGGTGTATTGTATAGGCCTAGGTGTATTGTATGAGGCCTAGGTGTATTGTATGAGGCCTAGGTGTATTGTATAGGCCTAGGTGTATTGTATAGGCCTAGGTGTATTGTATAGGCCTAGGTGTATTGTATAGGCCTAGGTGTATTGTATAGGCCTAGGTGTATTGTATAGGTCTAAGTGTATTGTATGAGTGTATTGTATGAGTTTATGCTAAATTTGTACATAACTATACGTATATTATGAGCTACAGGCCTAAACTAGATGCGATACTCCATCTCTAAGCTAAATTTTTAATACATTACAACATTACATGTATATATATATATATATATATATATATATATATATATATATATATATATATATATCTTAGTGCACTGATTACTGGCAGGTTCATGGTATATAACGCCTCCACTCTTCTCTGTCTTCCGCCTTCCTCTTCACTTCCATATGAAGATCTTTTATTCGTCAAATTTGACAAGTAAGAAAATTAACAAGTGTGGTACAAAGAACGAAACAGTGCAGAATACAAAATACAAATGCAATAACTAAACAATCTTACACTAGAGCGCTTCCACAAAAATTGTTATTATTAATTTAATTGTTAATATTAATTTAACATTACATGTTGTAATGTTAAATTAATATATGAGTGGTTCTTTAAATCATCTAACATACCTAATCTCGGCTTGCCCCTGCCTCTTTTTCTTTTCATTCTACCTTCCATGACCTTTTTTAATAGACCCTCCCCCTTAGAATGTATCCTATCCATCTCTTCTTCCTATTTCTTAGACATTTATCAACTGTCTATCTGTGCCAACTCTTTCCAGAACTTCCTCATTTGTAACCTTTTGAGTTCAGCTAATCCTCTCCATTCTTCTCCAAATCCACATTTCCAAAGACTCCAGTTTTCTAATATCTTCATTCCGTAAGGTCCATGTCTCACATCCATGCAATAGCGTGGTCCAAATCAAAGTTTTCACTATCTTTACATGTATGTATATATATATATATATATATATATATATATATATATATACATGTATTTATATAAGTGTATATATATATTTGTATTTTAAATTATTATATATACATGTATATACATATATGTACATATGTGTGTGTATTTATATACATATATATATGTATGTAAATATATATATATATATATATATATATATATATATATATATATATATATATATATAATGCGTAGGGTGTGATATCGGAGTTGGCCCTGGTGGACATGGCGGAGAACAAGTTGAAGGGGGAGATGATGGACCTACAGCATGGACAGGCCTTCCTCAGGACTGTCAAGATTCAAGCTAGCACAGGTTACTGCTCTAAGTTCAAGTTATCAGAAACTACATTTATTTGCGAATCTTTACACTAAAGTTTTGCATTTATCTCAAATGTGTACACTTTTCAATAAGCGGTCGGCCTTTGTCCGTATTTTACAGTTTTGTGCCTTCTGACATCAGGTCTATTTCATCATGAATGTTTTTTATAGAAATAGAGAATGAAAGGATGTAGAAATGTAGTGCCAAACCTGGCAGGCTTTGGCACTACATTTCTAGAAAAGAAGATTGTTCTTGCAGGAATAGCGTAAAATAAGTGCAATCGCTAATAGCCAAAATTAAAATGTTTAATTATTATTAACATATATTTTCATAAGCTTACTTAGATTTAATGACACTCATAACTGCTGCCGAACCGCTGTTTATTGCTGAGATAGATTCGTGTGTGTGTGTTTATCTGTCATGAAGTTTTAAATGACAGATCCTGAGGTGAATTGAACTCTCGTGGGTTCGAATCCCAGCCGCGCTGATCTAAGAGTAAAATCTCAGACATTCACTGGAATGGTTGCACGGAGAATTGACTAAAATGTGGTATTAAAAGACATAGTTGATCATTTCACAATAATGCGTGTTTACTTTTAGATTACTCTGTGTCAGCTGGTTCTAAGATCTGTTTATTGATGCTGTAGTTTTGTGTGTGTATGTGTGTGTATGTGTATATGTGTGTGTGCATGTGTGTGTGTTTGTGTGTATTTAGATTACTCAGTATCAGCTGGTTCTAAGATCTGTGTTGTCACGGCTGGAGCGAGACAGAACGAAGGAGAGTCAAGACTGTCTTTAGTGCAGCGTAACACAGAAATCTTTAAAAGTAGGTGTTCAATTTCTAAACTGTTACAATTCTACAAAATATGTAAAAATATAGATCTCTCTTAGTGCACTCCCTACTGGCATATCTATGGTTTATAACGTCTCCACTCATCTCTATCTTCCATTTTCCTCTTCATGTCCACATACGAGTGGATTTTTAAATAATGTATAACAATCCTTTTGATATACCATTATTCTTGGGGGATTCTGATTATGACGAGATGGAACCCATATGCCTTCCTCAGCTAAGAACATATATATATATATATATATATATATATGTTTTATGTATATCTATATAATAATTGGTTACCCACAAAATACTAACCAAGGCCGCTATAGCTTAACTTCGATTACTGACGCTCAACTAAAACAATTACGCTAAATCCCGCCTTCCAAAACTTAAATATATTCGACTGCATTAAAGAAAACTACAGGTTAACAAATATATGTAATTTGATAGGACAAATATTGGTGCACGGTCTATATAAATTATTAGTATATGTATATATAGTTATACTGTATATTAGTATTAATTATATTAGTCGAAATGGTTAATTTTCTACTTATATTTTCAGCGATAATCCCGAATCTAGTGAAATATAGTCCAGATTGTATTCTACTTATCGTTTCAAACCCAGGTAGGTATAAATAAAAAATACGGTTGTTTATTTAACCTTATGATGAGAAATTGTATTGTTAAAAATTGTTAAAAATTTCTACTTTTAAAATTATTTATTTTTTTATCTAAATGTATTGTGAAAAATACATGTACTTTGGTTTGAATATCTGTTAGTAAAATTGTTCTTTAAAATCGCAGGAATATGTTTTTGAGATAGCGGTTTCAGAGTGTGTTAAAAAGTACAAAGTTTAATATATCTTATAAACCTCTATGATTTTTTGTTAGTTTTATTATGTTTATGTGCTTTAATCTTATTTTCACTGTGTATTTGCATTTTGTTTCTTTGATTTTGATTTTGTTTCACTGTGCAATGAATGTGTGTTGTTTGCCCAAGTGGCGAAATAAATATATATATATATATATATATATATATATATATATATATATGTATATATATATGTATATATATATATATATATATATATATATGTATATATATATATATACATAAATTTTGATAGTAGAGTTCATATAGCTTATTATGTAAAATAACTGTTATCTTATTTGCTTAACCCATTAGTGCCCAAAGTTCAATTTTGTTCATAAGCATTAAACTTTTTTACAATTTTTTCATCCTTTGGTGCTCAAAAATGATGTCCTATTTGAAAATTGGACTCTCATTTCACCATTTTGGAAAAAACTGATGTCCTTTATAAGGGACGCTGGGCACTAGCCTCACGAAAAACGTTCAATATTTAAAACGAAAGAACTCACAATAGATATCGTGAAAATGATGTATAATTCTTACAATAGGAGTAAAAATACCAATAATACTCTAAATTTATGGAAAATTATAAATTAAAAATTAAAAATAATTATTTGTAAGAGAATTGTTACAAATCATATAGTTCAAAAACAACGCCAATAGAGACTTTTGTAGGAAACTAATTTATAGTGACGTTTAATCTGTGTAGTTAGAACATATGTAGGCCTAGTTCTATTTTAAATTGAAATGACATATTAGTTGTCGAGTTAAGTTTTTATATTTTATTATCCATGGGTCTTAAGCAAGCAAAGATGCTTTCTGCTCCAGTTATATTATGTTATATCCGGTGCTAAAGGTTGGAATTTAGAGCAAGGGAAGGGGCAGAAAATTTCGGGCCTCCCTGTATGAGCCCTTAGTAGGGGAACGCACCTAAGAAAAAAGAGAGCTAGGGGAACTGAGTTCCCCTGCGTCACCTCCCCCTCACTGGTTATATCACATTCTCTGACATCATCCTTGACATCATCCGACATCAACTACTTCCCTGACATCATCATTGTATGAGGAAACGGACGTTAAACGTTTATTTTTATCATTATTCTCTATTGCGCAGTTGATATAATGACGTACGTGTTTATTGAGCAGTTGACTTAATGACGTACGTGTTTATTGCACAGTTGATATAATGACGTACGTGTTTATTGCTCAGTTAACATAATGACGTACGTGTTTATTGCACAGTTGATATAATGACGTACGTGTTTATTGCGCAGTTGATATAATGGCGTACATGTTTATTGCGCAGTTGATATAATGGCGTACTTGTTTATTGCGCAGTTGATATAATGACGTACGTGTCGTGGAAGCTGAGTGGACTACCGCAGCACAGGGTGATCGGTAGCGGCACTATGCTCGACTCCTCCAGGTTCAGGTTCGAGATCAGTGAGAAGCTTCACATAGCGCCGAAGAGCTGCCACGGGTACATCATTGGAGAGCATGGGGACAGCAGTGGTGAGCTGTAATGCACTGAATTGGATGTCCCTGACATCAGCTGTGGCTGAGAAACCTGGGGTTAGTCTTCGTTGACTGACTGAAATATTCCATTGGTACTTCCACACTGAGGTGTGATGAGTATATTGTGATGTATTGCGATGTATTGCAATACATCGCAATACATCAAGTACATCATAATATACATGCAATACATCGCAATACATCAAATACATCACAATACACATGCAATACATAGCATTGCATAAAATACATATAATGCTAGTACCTGTGTGGAGCACTGTGTATGTTTGTTTGTCTATCAGTACCTGTGTGGAGCACTGAGTATGTTTGTTTGTATGTCTGCTAGTACCTGTCTGAAACACTGTGTATGTTTGTTTGTATTTCTGTCAGTACCTGTGTGGATCACTGTGTGTGTTTGTTTGTATGTCTGTCAGTACTTGTACAACAGTACTTGTGTGGATCACTATGTATGTCTGTTTATATGTCTATCAGTACATGTATGGAACACTGTGTATGTTTGTTTGTATGTCTGGTAGTACCTCTGTGTAGCACTGTGTATGTTTGTTTGTATGTCTGCTAGTACCTCTGTGGAGCTCTGTTAATGTTGCTGGCACTAGACTTAAGGATATACAGCCAGAGATTGGCGAGCCCAATGACCCAGACAACTGGGCCCAAGTTCACAAAGATGTCGTCGATGGGTATCGATTAATTACTCATTCAATTAACTTTTAATCTATCAATAATTGACTTAAGTAGAAAGTGGAAAGTCTATTCGTATCTCGACCCTGGTTACACTGGGATTTAAGGGAAGATGATGACGTTGATGATGAATAATTAACTTAAGAAATATTTAATTAAATAGTAGAATATAATTAATACTTATTAAAATATTTCACTTTGGAGTCTGCATCTCATTAGGGTTCTGTATGTCCTAAGTACATATTTATACACATTTATACACACCGTCAGCTTTCCTGTTCAATATCTCTAAGTTCTCATCACATCTCAATACAACTTTAAGCATAAGAAGAAATATGGCTTTTACGCGTGTTCCATTGCTTTCCTCATACTCTGCTTGGTCGCCTCTTACGACACGTGTATTTTACATTAGTTCTATTCTATAGTGGACTGGACCAGACACTTTCCTATGTTCTACGAAAAGCCTAAACGCATACTATAATAAACGCATAATTGCATACAGTACTCTAACTATTCAATGCCAATGGCCCAATGAGAGTTCATTGCTGACGATGCACTATTTCGTTATTATTCAGTATAATAATTTAGTATAATTACAATTTTAGTCTAAATTTTATTGTAAATTAAATTTAATTAATTGAATTAACTGGGTTAAATTAAATTAATAAAATAAAATAAAATAAATAAATAAATATATTGTAAGTATTTTATATTGTAGCGTAGTATATTCTTGCATCAGATGTATTTATTTTTCTGTGTTTTCTGTGTCATTGCTTTGGACGTTAGAATTCTATGCGTCATTGCTTTAGACGTTAGAATTCTATGTGTCATTGTTTTAGACGTTAGAATTCTATGTGTCATTGCTTTAGACGTTGGAATTCTGTGTCATTGCTTTAGACGTTAGAATTCTATGTCATTGCTTTAAACGTTAGAATTCTATATGTCATTGCTCAGGGCCTACGAGATAATACGCCTGAAGGGCTACACGAGCTGGGCTATTGGGTTGATGGTATCGACCCTCTGTCAGGCTATTCTTAAGAATCAGAAACAAATCTACGCCCTCTCCACCCTAGCTAAGGTCTGCTGATTTAAAAAAGCTAAGGCTAATGTTAACGTGAGTTTTTTTCACTCGAAAGCAATGTTAGTGACGGACGAGCGCAGAATTTGAACCCCGCACATACTGATCCGCAGTCGAATGTCTGACTGACATCGCCACTTGCTCCAGTCAGTGGCGATGTCGGTTTACTCATCTTTTTCTTCAATGTCTGCAGAAGCAAACTAAAAGCTTAAAATTTAAATTAAATTAAATAACTTATTCGATAAATGTTCTGAAATTCTAGAAAAGTTGAAGAGATTCGAACTGCATGCTCTTCTGTAGAATAATAACAGCAATTAGAGTGCTACAGTAATCAATAACAACATCGAGCACTATTAGATTTTAATCAAACTGGCGAGCAAAAAGAAGGTCCAAAAACGGTGCAAATTCCAAAATCCAGAAAATCAGTCCAAAGAAAATCAGTCCATGGAAATAGCCTAACTGTGCAGGAAAATTAGATCTTAATTGAAAATGAAACAGCAAAGTAAACTGTTATAATTATTTTATTCTGTCGAAAAAAGAAAAACAGACACCGACATCATCATCATCGAACAATCGAATACGTCTTTTGAACCTGGTACTTACTTAGCTAAATGATGCCTCACTTTACTACCGGCTGGGTAAACCGGATATAACTTGCGTGTTACTAATTTTCTTCTAGAATTATTGACTTAATTACTTAGTAATTAGTTTTGGAATAAGCGTCTAAGAACATATTGGCATATTGCCGTATTGATTTGTGATAGTTGACTGATTGGCTGAAAGAATAATTGAGTGATTTGTGGATTAATTGATTGATTTAAAGAATATTGACCGATTTAACTGCTATATTATCAGACTTAGAAATTCATTAGAAATTAATGATTTATTTATTTATTAACTGATTGATTGATCGATTTGATTGTCTTAATGGCGTAGGGGTAACATCTTGAACTTTTAAATGATAGATCCTGGGGTGAATTGAACCCTCGTTTGTTCTAATCCCATCCGCGCTGATTTGAGGGTAAAATCTCGGACATTCACTGGACTGGTAACACGGCAAATGGTCTAAACTGCCTGACGGTTTAATCATGTGGGATAAAAGGGATAGATATCAACATAGTTGATAATTGCACTATAATGGGTGTTTACGTTTTGAAATGACTGATTGACCGATTTAACTGCTATATTAACTGACTGGGAAATGCATTAGAAATGAATGATTGATTTGTTTATTAACTGATTAATTGATTGATATGAAATGACTGATTGCTCCAGGGCTATCACGGAATAGAGGAAGAGGTTTTTCTCAGCCTGCCTGTGGTGCTGGGCGAATCAGGAATCACAGGCGTCTTCAATAGTAAGCTCTCGGACTCTGAGACTGCCAAGGTCAAGGCCAGTGCCAAGACCCTCAAGGGTGTCATTGATGGAATAAAACTCTAACAGCTAAAGATTGTTACGAAGAGCTACTGTCATATCTTCCAGTTCAGCATTTACGATTTAGTATTGGGACAGAAACGTTTGCCTTAAATAATAACCAACCTTGTTGTAGGCCTATTTATTTTGTGCCCCGTTCGACATTATTTTGTAACCTTGCTCTTTGTTGTTTCCATTTTCATTTCATAACTACCGTAACTCTCATTTTTAAAATAATTGAATTCTGTTGTAAATGAATTTAATTCTGTAGTATTTAAATTAAATGAATTTAATTCTGTAGTATTTAAATTAAATGAATTTAATTCTGTAGTATTTAAATTAAATGAATTTAATTCTGTAGTATTTAAATTAAATGAATTTAATTCTGTAGTATTTAAATTAAATGAATTTAATTCTGTAGTATTTAAATTAAATGAATTTAATTCTGTAGTATTTAAATTAAATGAATTTAATTCTGTAGTATTTAAATTAAATGAATTTAATTCTGTAGTATTTAAATTAAATGAATTTAATTCTGTAGTATTTAAATTAAATGAATTTAATTCTGTAGTATTTAAATTAAATGAATTTAATTCTGTAGTATTTAAATTAAATGAATTTAATTCTGTAGTGAATATAACTGAATTTAGGAAATATAGTTAACAGATTCACGTATTGGTTTCTCGAATTTTCTAAAATTGATTGCACTGACCTCTCCAACCTCTCTAACCTCTCCAGTTATTTAAAGAATCACAATACAGAAACAATGATAAAGACAATGAAAATAAATAATACCTTTTCGACAACACAACAAAGTAATGAAATTTCAACCTTAGAAATTTTAATTAATTGCATATAAGATAGGTTTGGCTGCATAACTACAGTGTAATTTGTTTCAACAAGCAACCTTGCTGTTGGACTTTACAAATGAATGAAAGAAACGCTTATATAAAGTATTATTTCATTGCTTACCAGCTTACTCTTAGATCGTTGCTAAACTTATTGGAGTTTTACTTGTTCTTTGGTTTATCTTAAAAATTCGCAATGCTCTAAGTTATGACTGACGACAATAGCATTATAACAGCACGGCTGTTACAGAGTTTGTGTTGGCAGCAAAGTTACAATTCTGTTTGATCCGAACTAGCATCAATATCGCAGAAGACCATTTTTCCATGTCTTTTGCATATACCTGACAATAGCAATTACAATAAATTGATATTTGCTAGTCTTTTTGTTAAATTCACCAGTAACTTACTGTTACAGTAATCTTTGTGACGGTGGCTCAAGTGTGCCGAGTCTTCTTGACGAGCAGCCTTGTGCTTCTGAACATTGACGTTAAACACATTACAACCTAGCTAACTACCTAATAACGTGATATTTTCGCTACTGTCGAAACGATGATGTGGCAAATTGCTATGAGAGCAGACAGGGAAAAGTCGTAAGTGGAGGTGGTGTGTTTGACAAGCACTTCAGAGAGTCCTGTGCAACTGTCTGCCTCTTCATTTCCTATAATTGCAAACGTTTATTGATACACGTATAAACCATTTTTTATGATATAGTTAATAGCAATTCATATAGTAGGCTTAATTAGTGAAATAAGTAAACTTTTTATAATAGAAAAGATTAGCCAGGACTAGCAGGTTAAGATATTATAGAGACATTTCGCGGCTTAAAACCTGTGGGCATGCTTTTGTTTTCCAGTACTTTAATGCTACGCAGATTGTGCGCGATAGTCCTACCTACAAACAAGTGTAGCCATATGCAAGTAAAAAACTGGTAAAGCTAATGTTAACGTCAGTTTCCTCACTCAAAAGCGATGTCAGTGATGGGCGAGCCCAGGATTTGAACCCCGCACATATGTAAACACAAGTTTTTTTCGATAGCCTCTAAGTAAAATAATAGAACGCTATTAAAATATACGCTAAAGATTCACGAGTGGATCTTTAAATCATCACACATTCCTTTTGATATATCATTATTATTGTGGGATTCTGCTGATTACGGGGTGGGCATCCATACCTTCCTCAGCCACAAATATTACATTGTAGCTAATTGTACAGAGTAAATGTAGCTAATGTTCAATGTTTAATAGAGTATATCACGCAAAGCGTCTCCATACTTTATGATAATTAATAACATACACAGTCATGCAGTAAAATAAACAAATGATAATAATATTAAATAAAATGCATATGGCAACAAGCATCATAACGCTAAGAAGTAGTAAAAACACTATCATACATTAATGTAGCTAAAATACCGCAGCTAGGCACGTACACACAAAATTTTAAACATATTTTAATAAAAAATGTAAGGGAGAGGGCACTGGGGGGAAGGAGAGAGAGAGAGAAAGAGAGGAACGATAGAGAAGACAGAGAGGGATAGAGAAGCAATCATATAGTCATGCACATTTCACACCACTCCTGTAGAGTAACTCATGTAAAGTGGACACTCCAATATCAAATCATTTCATCCACGGCGCAAACAATTGTTTCAGACAGATTTCAGTCCCCAGTCTGTGTCTGCAGACAGAGGCTGTGCTATTTGAATTAGTGATATTCACAAGTTAGCGCTATAACTTATCAACATATGTAATCATATGTCAAAATAGGATACATCTGGGGTTTAGTTTTACCGTATTTATTTTCCTTAAAATAAGCGTCTATAATTTTAACTATGAAGTAAGCTTATATAATTGGCCAAACCAATTTATAAATTAGATGATTATTGATAACACGTTACGATGACAGAGGCTTCCATCATATCAGCGATATCTTACCATAGAGACCCTTCGTCCATCAGGAACTCGCCGTCAAGGATCCCGGGGAGACGACCAACTCTACCCGCCTTCGTGGTCCATTCCACACCAGACGACTGTCCATCAAGAGAAGACAACGGCTTTCACACTGGATTGGCTACAGACGCTCGCTCTTCATCATTACCAAGCTCTACATTTTCTTCTCTAAGAAGAATTCGACAACGCCCAGCTCTTCCAAACAGTTTGACGTCCCAGACATCAAACGCATCGGACTGGTTGTCTGCTGCGGGAGTAATCGGAGAGGATAAAATGAACATTAACGTCGATGACTTGAAGTCAAAGCTTAGGGATGGTTTGACAATTGCTGACAAGGTTCAGTCGAAGTCAAGTACGGGTTTAATGGCGACGAGATCAAAGTTATCTGGGGTAACGAATGATAAAGAACTGAGACATTCAGAGAGTTCCACAGTGACGACAGAAAGGAGAAGATGTTCGCGACCCGACCATCACACTCGCATACCTGAAGTCAAGAAATTTGTGTGCAGGAAGCCAACAAGTTACCTTCATACGAAGATAACGAGCGTAGATCAAGCAAAATTGTCGTCTATTGCACTTACTATTGCTGATTCATCAATGGGTCGACAGAATCAAAGAAATGTTGCTGCAAAAACGAATGACATCGTTCGCCAACAAGAAAAGAACCAAGTAAAAGTACATTCAAATGAACTGAAGAGAAAAATATCAGAGAAGGCTAGATCAGATAGTCGCATGGTGTTGAAACAAAGTAAATGCTTCATTGGACTAGACGATGCCAGTGATGAACTAGAGCAGAGCCCGAACGAGTCGAAATCATCAGCCGGATTGACAAACTCTTGTAAGCTATTTGCGACCAATAGCGATAATGTAGAGCTACTGGATAATTTTGAGAAAGAGAAAGTGTATTTAGACAAGGAGAGATTGAATATGAATGGAATAAACTCCTCGGGCGATTGTTTGGAAAATATCGATGATAAGGAGATAGGTGGAGATATTCTTGATTTATCATATAACCGAAATGTAAGGGTGTCCGAATTAAAGCGTCACAGTAATTCTACAGGACTATATTGTAGCTTCAGTGTTCCATGCTCTTCCAAAGATACGCTCACTCCATCAGCCATGATCGAAGTCAAGGATGAGTCCCGGGCATCAAGTTCTTCCTGTATAACAATTTCACACACACTGAAAAGACCCAGACCTTTGAAGACTATTTTTCCACAGATTGCATCCACCTGTCTTTCAAGTTCTAGCTCTAGAAATAAAGATGGCGACAGGGCTGCTTCGCTTAGCTCTCACAAACTGTCTCACATGAATTCAAGTCACGGAGCTGTTGTGGCTACAAAGAAAGGCTCTATGAAATTAATCTCAGCATCCAACCCTGCATTGGTAACAACGGAACATGATCATAACAAAAGTTCTTCATCAAAATCTCCACAAAAGCAGCCAATGAATAACGTGTCCAAAAGCTATAATCTAATTGTAGAAAAGTTGAGTGAAACTAAAATAACGTCTGAAGTACTTCGTAAAAGAAGAAATAGCTACCAAACTCCACCATCAGCTCTTTCTCGATTAGCTGTGGTAAGAAAAACTGTAACAGCAAATTCATCGCCAATGGCTGCGAGAAGGCTACAAGATTCTCGAATAAATTTAACTAGTATTTTCTCTCCGTTATCAGACAGAAAACAAAAAAGAACGAGTTCAGTTCACTCATCTCCAACACTTTCTGAAAGAAGTCCTCTAGTTGTGCCATCTGCCAGCTCTTCGCCTTCACGAGGTAGCAGAAGGAATAGTGTATTGGTAGACCAGTCAGCTAGATCTTCACCTAAGTTGGAATCAAGAACAAGCAATAACAATGAATCAATAGGTGAGAGATCTGCCAGATCAACGTATGAAAATAAATATAAAATATCTCTGTCAGAAAACTCTTCGCCTGTGTTGCGATCGAGAAGTAAAAATAGCAGTTCGGTTATAAGTTCTCTACCAAGATTGACGTCAAGAACTACAAGTTACAGGTTCGCTTCCTATTCCGCCAGTACGCCTCTAAATCATGTCTCTGATGTCAATGAAATTGGCTCGAATGTTGTAAATCTACAGGACGCCAAAGCTGAGAAAAATTTCTCTTCTTCTACGACTACATCGAGATTAAGAAATCCCTCAGCAATGTTGACCAAGATAACTAAGAAGTCCACTTTAGACGAGTGCTTTTCAAATAACTTGACAGCAAGCATAAATAATGTAAATCAGTATGGAAATTCGTCTGATGACGGTGAAATTCAACCAATCTCAGACGTTGATAATGTTTCCATGGTGCCCTCCATTTCCAACACGTCTACTCTGTGTGACGAAACGGTTGCAGGTAATTTTGATGTGAAAGAAACTCAAAGCTGTAAGACTGCGGATGGCGCTGATTGTGCTTTCGAGCAGGAAACCACAACTGGCGCTAAAATCTCCAAAGAAAAACCACGAACCAATTTACATAAAACTTCCAATTTTCAGCAATTCACAAAAACTTCAAGAGAATCTGCTACTGAAAATGTTGATTTAGTATTACAAAATCTCGACTGCTCAAAATCGACTACAAGTTATAAATCTTGGACAATCCCTGCTGTGATTGAAACGGTTCAAGTAGCGAATAGTGGAGACGCAGCAATGGAAACAGTTCTTACAGCGAATAGCGGAGACGAAATAATAGAAACAGTTCTGGAAGCGATTAGTGGGGACTCACCGACATTTCTGGAAGCGAATAGTGGAGACGTAGCAATAGAAGCAGTTCTGGTAGCGAATAGTGGAGACTCAGCGACAGTTCTGGAAGCGAATAAGGACATCCATATGTTACTACTTGAGGAAGAAAAACCTCCGGCATCATCAACAATACCTAATGCAGATAATTTAGGTACCGTTGCAGTGTTAATAGGAGAAAGTCGAATGAAAGAAAAGGTCATAAATTCTGAATGCTGTATGGCAATCCCTATTGAAAATTCTACACAATCTCCAATAACCAATATAATAACTAAAACGTCTTCAAATTTCGGCAATCCTACTCCTCCTTGTTTGGTGGGTGGTCTTGGCCCCCAGCTACCCCCACCACCCCCACCACCACCCCCGCCGCCTTCGATAGTTTTGGCAACATCGGGATTGTCAGTTCAATTTTCTACAGAAGCGTCGAAATGCCTTATGCCTAAACTTAAGCGACTTCCGTGGCAGAAGATTCCGTCAAACGTTGTGCAGAGGTACGGCCGTAACATCTGGATCCGGTCAGAACCAGATAGAACTGGTCAATACCGGGCTCGAGTAGATGTAACCAGAATTGAGCAGTTGTTTACAGTTAGAGATGATAATTTGACAGTTTCAAAGATGATCATAGGTGGTTCAAACTTATCTGAAGGTTCTAATTTGAACAAGGAAAAAGAATTGATGAAACTTAGAAGAGATAACATTGGAAGAGATTCTGATGAAAAAGTCAGAATGAATATTTCTCTTAGATCAGACAAAATGCAGGTAAAATATAGTTGTAGAGCTATATAAGGAAATTTATATTTACAGAACATAGATTATTCATGTTTTGCTATATACTATATATTTTTTGCAAGGTAATGGTGAAGAAATACAAGTAGATCTGAAGATTTTAGTATCACCTCAAATTTATACTTACAATGTACTGCTTTACGGCAGTTTCATAGCATATTCATTCGATTATCATAATTAGGCATAATCAATCTACCCAGACCATTTTTGATCACCGGACTGGCTTTCGTTTAGGACCTTATTTCTCCTCAGCACATTTCTTTTTGCAGATTGGTCTGGATGAATTGATATGTAGTGATGTGTGCTGTGGGGACGTCCCTGCATAATCCCTGGATGAAGAAACAGACGTTAAACTTTAATTATTATTATTTATTTATTATTTTCGTCGCTTTCCTTTCTTTTGTGCAGACTGCGACCAATAATGCGTCTCTAGTAAACTCCAAATAGCTCCGTCAACTGAAATGTTTTCAAACAGTTTTCAGGAATTTATTGCAAGAATTCTGGCATTCAATCTGCATATTTGTATAATTAACACAAATATTGTTTCATAAAAAAAGTTGCAGCATTCTTACTAAACGTAGCCAAAATAATTTAACAGATCTTATTGGACCATTTCTCTATTTGAATTAGATATTGATTTTACAAAGACTGCTTGTTTCTGGAGTCTATTTTATTTGAGATATTTGAGTTAGAATTAAGCAATTAAGACTTAGCTAGGATTGTATTTTTGACTCAGTTTGTGTACAAGCATACGTATTCATATAAGATCGTCCAGCGTCCTGACCTCATACGTTTCTCCTCATGGTCCTTATCCCATATTTCTTATCCCATGCTCCTTATCCCATACTTCTTATCCCATACTTCTTATCCTATACTCCTTATCATACTCATTATCCCATACTTCTTATCCTATACTCCTTATCATACTCATTATCCCATACTTCTTATCGAACTTATTATCCCATTCGTATCGCCTCATACTCATTGGTTATACTCCTTAACCCATACTCCTTATCATACTCCTTATCCCATACTCCTTATCATACTCCTTATCCTACACTCCTTATCATACTCCTTATCATGTTCCTTATCATACTCCTTATCCCATACTTCTTATCATACTCCTTATCCTATACTCCTTATCGTACTCTTTATCCCATACTCCTTATTATACTCCTTATCCCATACGTCTTTTCATACTTCTTATCCCATGCTCCTTATCATACTCCTTATCACATACTCCTTATCCAATACGTTTTGCCTCATACTCATTGATCATACTCTTTATCTCATAGTCTTTGCCTCAAACTCCCTGCCCCGTATTCATTCTCTCATACTTCATTCAGATTCCCTCCACAGACTAGAATTGTTAATAAGCACAATTTCAATCATACGCTATTGCGCCGGAAGAACGGATAACGCTGATGACGTTAATTATGGGCTATAGCCCAATATCTAACTAGCGAGATGCAAATAAACACCTACCTTTTAATTAATAGACAATATAATATTTCTAGTTAATGACAAATCCTTTAATTTTCAGTATCATCACAAATGTATCATTCATTACTTGTACCAATGTGCAATTAAAGCTTCGTACGCAGTGTCAATTTAAAGTAAAGACTACTGAAATATTAATTTTTGCTACCTTTCTTTATAAAATAAATTTTTATATAAAAAAGAAATTTCGTCATCATGCCGATGGTTATCTGGACTAACAGCTGTACGATTCAATGATAGGCCTAATTTCTATATAATAATAATAGCAATTAGAGTGCTACAGTCATCAGTGACAACATCGAGCACTATTGAGACAAAATCAAGCCGGCGAGCAAAAAGAAGGTCCAAAAACGAAGCAAATTTCAAAATCCAGAAAATTAGTCCAAAGTAAAGGGAATTAAAAAAAGGAGGTTTAGGCGCAGGTCGCTCCTCGTGGACACTGGATGGCAAAGAGAGATGGAAAAGATAGGTCTTCAACTGCCTATGCAACTGCTCATAGGATATACTTACATAAATTAACAAGATTTAAAAGTAAAAAAGTAATCTACTGTAGAGAAATAATAATTCATGATGTAATTTAAAAGTTTTAGTAGTAATTACTTCAAATCCCTAAACAGTACAGGTAATATACCCTCGATTTAAATCATTTATCAGAGTGCCCCATTCTTCACTATCATCAATCAATCAATCAGTCATCAATCATCTCGCCCTGGGTTTGAAACGACTTGATTTCTACCGAACTTGATGTTTTTTAAAATTTCATTCAAGATGCTATATGACGTTCAAACACTGAACTTTCCCAACTTTAGCACATCGAATCATTTCAAATTATATCTGGTAGCAATTTCAACATATTTTTTAAAACATTTGATTAAGGATTATTTTGATAAAGTTTTACTCAAGATTTGATTGAGATAAACTTCTAATGTGTTAACAATTAGTAATTAATGGTATTTGAAAGTTTATAGTATTAGAAGGCTTCGCGATGCTATATTAAATCGGCACTGTTGACTTAATTGAATAAATATTGCCATATTGGTAAATCTCCTCTCTCTATCTCTCTCTTTCTCTCTTTCTCTCTCTTTCTCTCTATCTCTCTCTCTCCTTGTTTATCTGAATAATATAGACCGTTTAAATTGACTATTAAACAGAATTCATAATGTTGAGCTTTGACATGCTCTAGAATGCCTTGGTTTTGTCTTCTGAACACTCAACGCTTTGTGTGTGACTCTGTGTTACTGGTTATATAGAATAACTATGTACGCTGTTATGTTATATTATGTTATGTTATATTATGTTATATTATATTATGTTATGTTATGTTAGATTATATTATGTACATTGTAGTCTATGTTATGATAATTCATTCGCGATATTAGCAGGATTGATTAGCTTATGTTCTTCTCTTGGAATTGTAAATTAATCTTGAATTTGGATGAAATATCTGTTGCTTACAAGACCCTGATTGGCTTCACCAGCGGCTGCCAATCAACTCTTTAAATAGATTCCTCAATCAACTCTTTAAATAGATTCCTCAATTAACTTTTAAATAGATTCTTCAATTAACTTTTAAATAGATTCCACAGTTATATTTTAAATAGATTCCATAATTAACTTTTATATAGATTCCACGATTATATTTTAAATAAATTCCTCAATCAACTTTTAAATAGAGTACACAATTAACTTTTAAATATTTCCTCAATTAACCTTTAAATAGATTCCTCAGTTAACGATATCTTTATATTCCTGTCATTAACTCGCAGACACCGAATCAGCATCTGCTATTGGATAGCAAAACAAGTCTGAATCTAAATATACTTTTACGCCGGTTTCGTTGCTCACATGAGGTTATAGTGGACCGAATAGCTGAGTGTGACAGCAAATTCTTCGGTTCTGAGAGATTGACCGCACTATTGGGCTGCCTGCCTGACGACACCGAAATGAAGAGATTGTCTGCTTACTTGACTGTGCGTCAGCTGCAGCCAGCAACGACAACAACAACAACATCGTCATCATCAGAAAACGAAAAAGTAATTAATTCCAAAATGACAAGCGGTTTTGCATCATCATCTACGATTATACCGTCATCAGATGCGACTCAGGGCGTAGCTGATCGACAATCAACTGGAGATGTGGATGAAAGTTTATCGTCAGCTGATGCCACTCTGAATCCGTTGGACAATTCAACGCTAAAACACAACCGTCTAACAACAGCAACTGAAATGAGAGCAACATCTGTTGCCGGGGAAACAACCGATGCTACGCTTTCCACTGCAACAACAACTAAAGCGGAAGTAGTTCACGCAGTCGATGTGACGTCTGTAGAATATTCAACTACGATGATTTCAATAACAGATACAACAACAACAACAACAGCTGGTTTACTGGAAACAACAGCAGGGACAACAACAGATTTAATGAAAACAACAACAACAAAGGATTTACTGGAAACAACAACAACAACAGGGACACTTCAAACGTTGCTGCAGATGGATGATGCAGAGAGATTCTGCATCCAGTTGCTCCGTGTGACTGAGTAAGTTTGTTTAAAAGCTCAGTGTGTGTAGATTTTAGGCCTACATATATTTGAATATTTTTATATAACTAATTGGCAAAGATAAAAAGCTAATGATATCGCTATCTTACTGACATCGCCACTGGCTCAAGCCAGTAGTGATGTTAGATATTCGACCGCGGATCAGTATGTGCGGATTCAAATCCTGAGCTCACCCGTCAATGACATCGCCTTCGAGTGAGGAAACTGACATTAACATTAGCTGTTTTAGCTTTTTTAGTCATGTGTTCACCAATCGGACATCCAATCGCAGCTTTTAATAGATTAGAACAGACTTGAGATCTCTAATATGAAAGCACTAGTTTTGCCTATGATATCTGTACTAGTTTTGTTTCTGATATAACTGCGCAGCTACAGGTTAAGACTTGAAACCATGGCTGTATCAGAGAGACTAAACGATGACGTGGATATTATTAAACCAGCTATAAGAATCATCCTTCAGGCTTGTCGAGGTACGATGTCCCCTCTGACATTTTATTTACGTTTTAATTTCCTTGATTTTTTTCTATATTTTAATTTTTACGTTAAGCGTGATGTACATGGTTGAGCTTTTTTATTTTTACTGGACCCATCAGCAACTGTTTTAAAATAAATGGTTTACATGATTATTTTACTGAATGTAAAAACATTTCATTTTATTAATAGATTTAAACTCTCTATTACACATGTATTTATAATTTATATATACATTTGAAATGTGCGCATTACATTTAGGAGGATCAGTAAAGCGTCATTAGATTTTGTCCTCCAATGTTGTTGGAAGGTCAAATGCAGTTGATAAAGTAGAGCGAACACAAGAGACCTCTGTTCCACTGGCTCTCAGCTTTTTGAAGTGAGTTCTCCAGCTAGGAGGCTAGGAGCCCATATTAAATAATAAAGGTCTTGTAACGCGAATAAGACGGGGGGAGGGGGGGGGGTGATTTGACAATTTCACTGGCTGGAGCCAGGTGGCGACATCGGTAAGATACTCGTCCGCGAATCAGTAAATGCGGGGTTCAAATCCTTGGCTACCCCGTTCCTGACATCGCTTTCGAGTAAGGAAACTGACGTTAACCTTAGCCTTTTTTAAGCTTCTTTACAACTCAAATACGATCGCTATTATTCCTTTTTAATTAAGATAAAATGAATTTGATCGAAATCACCTTGTGAATATTTTATATCTTGCTTAAAGAAATAAAAAATCTTATTTTATTCACTGCCGTTTTTAATTTATCGTTAACCAGAGAACATATGAGCTACAACTATTAGAGTTACATGTATATCTAATTCTATTTTTAACTACATTCGTGTTTCTGGTATATGTGGTCACAAATTGCAACTGTTAGTTTGGTCGTCCCCGATCTTTTCCATGGAAATTAACACCGTTTAGTCCCACTGAGATGGGATAATATAATTCCCCAGACACATCTGGGGGAAAATTTTATAATTGAGTTATAAAGTTTTTCCCCCTGTTGTGTCCGGGTTGTTTGAAGAATTGATCAACCGGCGATTGCACGTGTCGTAGAAGGCGACTAAAGCACTATGATACTACACACCAACGTCAGAAAGGGTATTCGGTTGGTGAGCGCCTAGGCTCCAGAAATTGCTACAAAAATTTCAACGAATGGAAAAGCGTCAAATAGGGTATTGGCTGATGATATGATGTAGAACAGAGAGGATTTGAGACAGTCTATTCGCATCCCGACCCTAGTTAAACTGGGATTCAAGGGAAGATGATAATGATGGTGAAGTTTTGTCCAGTCAGTTGTCTTCAGATGCAGTCGCCAGCACTTCGTTTATTCAACATCAACACGGCTGTATCAGTGCCACAGAGGCCTGTGTCCAAAGATGCATCTGGCTCACTTGCGTCTATGACTTCTGCACATCCCCTTAAACAAACAGCATCATCCTCGCTAATTGTGTCAAACTCTTAACTTACTTGGTAATTTAGCAGAATGACATCAACTACTAAAATTAATATTGTTTGTTGTCATTCAGAATTTCAAATGCTTTGATAAATGTTCTAATTTAAACATTTTCTTGTGTTTCACAGAAGTTAGAAATAGCGTTTTACTTCGTGGCATCATGCACACTGTACTTGATGTAGGAAATCATCTGAATCAAGTTAGTGGTCATTTATATATAGGCCTATATCAGTGATCATTTATATATAGACCTGTATCAGTGGTCATTTATGTATAGGCCTATATCAGTGGTCATTTATATATAGGCCTATATATAAATTAGTATTATGAGTTTTAAGGTGCATACACTTAATAATGTAAGTTTTTACAGAAATACTTAGTCTACATCATATGTTTCTATAATTTTTTACAAAAACTTAATAGTACAAGTTTTTATCTAAAAAATAATATTATGATATTAGGTTATTCTTGATTACCTGACTTAATCTTTATTGTGCATTATGTGAAATACTAAGTTAAAGATAGTGAAACCTTGGTTTGGACTACGCTATTATATGGATAGGAAACATGGACCTTAAGGAAGCAAGATATCAAGAAACTAGAGGAATTGGAAATGTGGATATGAAGAAGAATGGAAAGGATTAGCTTGAATAAAAAGGTTGCAGAAGAGAGAGTTAGTACAGATAGATAGTTGATAAATGCAGTAGCAAATAGGAAGAAGGAAGAAGAATTGAATAGGACAAATTCTCAGGGGGAAAATCCGCTAAAAGGTCATTAAAGACAGATTGGAAGGAAATTGAGGCAGAGGCAGGCTGAGATTACGTATGTTAGATGATTTAAAGACCCACGCATATGTTGATATGAAGAGGAATGCGGAAGACAGAGAAGAGTGGAGACGTTTTATACCATGGACCTGCTAGTGTGCAGTGCACTAAGAGAGAGAGAAAGAGAGAAAGAGAGAGAGAACCATGATCATTTATTTGTAGCTGAATCAATATATACACAAAGTGCATAAAGATTATTAGACTTTAAATGCTTTCAGCAACAATCTTCTCAATAATATTATTTATTTATTTATTAACTACATCAAACATTATAAAAACGCAGGTAAAGCAAATAGCAAAGCGAAATATTGAAACTTTGGTGTGAACGGATGATACAGGCCTTAAAAGCTACATATTCCAGATTTAGTTCATTATAATTTTCTCTTATAAACATTTCTCGGGTTTTCTCAAGTAACAAATCAAAAGCGCCATTTTAAGATGCATTTGAACCGTTGACACGCTTTATGTAGAATGGAATTTTAAGCTAAATGTACAGTGAAGTGCCAATTGGCGTAATGTTGAAACTTGAAAGATCACAACTGGTGTGGAAGCTAAACCGTCATGACCATTTAATAAATAATCTGAATTAAAAGTAAGTTATGTCGTTTATATTATATTGTGTTCATTATTATGTTATTTATATTTTAATTAATAATATATGTGTTATCAATGTAAGTTACACTGTAGTAATGTATAAATATTTTAATACGTAATTTATACTATAGGGATCATTTTCCGGTAACGCCCACGGTTTTCAACTATCCTCTCTCTTGTTGCTCAACGATGTCAAGACAACAGGTGGCAACAACCGCGCCCAACAGACAACAGGCAACAGCAACCTTGGCAACAACATCACTCTGCTTCACTACATAGTGGAGGTAACAATGCGCTTATACATACCTACCTTATCTTATGGCAAATTTTATGACACTCCGATAGTAAGCTATCGACGGCTTTATCGAAGGGGTCACTTTTGGATTTTATGAACACTTGTTGACTCGCTAGTTAGCGGATGACTTGTCGTCTCGTATTTCACCGGTTATGCTTGTCACTTGTTTGCTAAATTCAAACGGCTCTGAGAACTTTTCTGGGACATTTTAAGCGCGGAGATCGCACTAGCCAAAGGCAGAGCTCAATTATCTTCAATCGCTTTGAATTCTTGGAAATCTAGTTAGGCTGAAGTGTGATCGAGATTGTTTCATAAATCCCAAAAAGCAAATATTAAGTTATCAGGGAAACTAAGACCAAATCGACAACTAGTTAAAAGTTTGTTTTATCGCTTTCACATAAATGCTCAGTTTTATAGGACTTCGATAGAACTTTTCGATTACTAGTTATGGAAAAGGTCCTTATTGCCTACATTAGTTAATATTCGCTTGTTGGATTTTATGAACCTCTTACGACTCTCAACTTCAAGTCGGCGCGCTAACTAATAGTTCCTGGGTGGTCGGTGCGCGCGGTAAAGATGGTTGCTCTCTGCCATTGGCTGCTATAATCAGCTGACATAATATTCCCGCGAGAATTATCAGTGTTTACAACTGTCGATCATTCTACTTTACAATGATTCCCCTTACTTGGTAAAAATTAGTGAAATTAATTAATTAATTACCACTATATGAGTTAAGATATTCAATATATAAGAAACAAAATTATATTGTTATTCTTTTCAAGTTTAGTGAATAGATTTTAAACTATTAGGCTATACAATTAATAGCAGCAATAAAATAACGTGTTTCAATTCCCTTATATATTTTAATACTTCTACTATTAAATAAATCCACGTAAGACCTTAATATAACTTAATTATACTGGTTCCGAAAGTCTGGAAGACTCGCAACTGCAATATCAACACTGATCTGACCCATAATTGGCCCCAATCTAAACTTATGATGATGATGATAGAGCTACTTCTGTATACAATATTTTTAGTATTATTTATTTCGTATTATATTCTCATTAATGTTGATTTATTAGAATAAAATTGATATTACGCAATCGTATATTCTAATAATTTCTGATCATTTAATTTTATTAATAAATTTAAGAGTCTCTCCTAATAGTTGAAAATATCTCTTTCAGCCTTAGATTTAAATCAGCTGCATGACTGTTTGTTGATCACTGGACTGGAACCGTTTAGAATCTCTTTTGTTTCTCTTTTATTACCCAGCGATTTTTTCCTTCAAAGACTCGGTCTTCGAAGGTGGTCACCCACAAAGTATTAACCGAGGCCGATGTAGCTTAACTTCAATTATGGACGTGCAATTAAACCTAGTGCGCTAATTCCCGGCGTCATTATTACTATTACTATTATTATTATTATTACTATTATTGTTAATATTATTTTTATTATTATCAGCAACATCATCATCATCTTCATCATCATCATCATTAGCCTTATTAATAAATCAAACATAATAGCAGAATATATATATATATATATATATATATATATATATATATACATGTATATAGGCCTATGTATATATGTATATATATAGTATATATATATATATATATATATATATATATGTCTATATATATATATATATATATATATATATAGATATATATATATCTATATATTATATATATATATATATATATATATATAGAGAGAGAGAGAGAGAGAGAGAGAGAGAGAGAGAGAAAGAGAGAGAGAGAGAGAGAGAGAGGAGAGAACAATGACGATGCAGCATTGCACAGAGCCGATAGAGGCTTATCCGGTGAAATCTGAGGCGATAGTTCAGTCGCTAACTTATAGTCGCTAAGCGGACTTTTGCGAATCAACAAGTGTTCATAAAATCCAAAAGTGACTATCCCTTCGATAAAACCTTCGATAGCTTACTATCGGAGTGTCATAAAATGGGCCAAAAATGGGACATGACAGTGGTAGCATACTTGTAGACAGCTCAGCAAAATTCAAAATAAAATATCAAGTTCAGCTAAATTTTAGATGATTAAATAGTAATACCAAATAATACTCATGAATCATTACAATAGAACACTGCGCAGATACCGTATCTTTTTAGAGGTAGAACTCGTGTAGATAGTTCAGCAAAATTCAAATAAATATCTAGTTCAGCTAAATTTTATAATAATAATAATAATATTACTATTATTATTAATTATTACTAATTAGTATAATATAGAAAATAAAAGCATAAGAAACTAGTGAAAGAGAGCATAAATAATTTCTAATTAAAACAAAATGATATAAAAATAATAATAATTATTATTATTATTGAGATTTATAATACGTTTAGACAAGTTGTCATAACAGGAACAACAACAACTGAAGTGCTACTGTCGTCAATGATAACATCGCGCACTATTAAGCTAAATCAAATCCGACGACATGGTTAAAGACGATGCAAAATTCAAAATCCAGAAAATCAATCAAGTAAAGTAAAAAGTTCATAGATACAACTTTTAGATAGGTTAAGTAGGTTATAGTGTGTTTAACGTCATGGTTCAGAAGCAGAAGGTTTCACTTCAAAATGCTACTGTCAAAAAGACTAAGATATAAGTAAGTTACTGGCAAGTCACTACTCAAATCACTTTAGCTATCAAAATGCTACTGTCAAAAAGACTAAGATATAAGTAAGTTACTGGCAAGTCACTACTCAAATCACTTTAGCTATCAATAATTTTATATATATTAATTATTTTGCAATTAAAATGGTGTTTTTACTTTATTATTTACTTTTTATTTCACACTTTAATTGTTGCATTTAGCAGGAAGAATTGCAAATAGAAGGAAATCTAGCAAGTTATCTGAGAGAAGAAATGCCTCATCTAAAAGAAGCAACAACGTAAGTAATAGTAAACAATTTTGCAAAAATCTTTTGCACATGAATTTCGTAAAGTAATGAATCGCATTTTTATTAATTCAAATACTAACAAAATAATTTGTAACCATAAATAAATAATTAGTAATTAATTAATAAGTAAAAATAACTTATTCATATTAAATAATAAATAGTTCATTAATAATATATAATAATTAATAAATAATTAAAATAATAACTTTTTTCTTTGCTATATGGACTTGTATGCGTCTGTAATAATATGATTTGATTTGATTTGAAATAATAATAATATTAATAATAATAATAATAATAATAATAATAAATGTTTACGTCCATTCTATCATGCAAGGATAATGTCAGGGACGTCAAATAAAGAAATATTGTTAATAGTTCAATCTAGAACCGGCTGTATCTTAAGAGTTGACTAATGTAATGTACAGTAGACCTAATGCAAGCGATTCATGGGAATAAATAATTATTTTGTAGCACCAGTTCTTCGTTGATTCGCTCCTTATAAACGCTAGGCCTATACCCGTCTACTGGATGCACCTGAGCAATTATAATGAACTTAAATATCATACATATGAACCTAATGCGTTAAGCTTAATTTGCAGATTAAGTTCTCTATTTATGATTGATTGATTAATAAATTAATCAGTAGATTTGACTTATTGATTGATTTGATTATATTAGTTAGTTTGATTCATTTGATTAAATGATTCGATTCATTGATTTGGTTCATCGATTTAATACATTGCTTCATTTGACAGCTTAACTTAATTGTTTTGCCTGATTCAATTGATTGACTTATTGATTTATCTGATTGATTGACTTGATTGATTTATCTGATTGATTGACTTGATTGATTTATCTGATTGAGTGGTTTAGTTAATAGATATTGTTCATTTGTTGGATTGATATATTCGATTAATATAATTAATTGATCGATGCAATTAATTTAACTGATTGATTTGGTGTTTTTATTACTAGATGCAGCATTGAGTCGCTTGCATCAGACGTGCTCGACCTTGAGAAGAAGGTCACTGATATTAAGAGAAAACTGGAAGAAGAGAGGAATACAGCACTGACCCAGCTCTTGAGCGATTTTCTCATGGTAAGCAGTAGTGATGTCGATAAGATACTCGACCGCGGACCAGTATGTGCGGGGTTTAAATCCTGGACTCGTCCGTCACTGACATCGCTTGCGAGTGAGGAAACAGACGTTAACATTAACATTAGCTTTTAGCTTTTATGTTTGGTATATGTATCGAGTGATAAAAACCTCAAAACTCGCATGCTAATAAGTGACGCTGCCAAACTAAAAATAATATCTGATTCATTAACATTATTTGTCAATACATTTCTTTGCCGTTATTTTCACCATGGAAGAAACGGAAAATGTGGAGATTAGGGAAATTCCACGTATTTATTGCAACTATGTTCGAATGTTCCATTTCGTATGCTAGTATATTATCTATCTACGGTTGTCAGATTATTTTTAAATTGAACATTTAAAGTCTAATTTACTTATTTAACTTGTTTTACTAATTTTATTTATTTTACTTATTTTATTAATTTTACTTATGTTACTTATTTTACTTGGTTGGGTAGCCAGGGTTTTTCTGTGGAGGCGAGGAAGAGTCTGACGATTGATCGATTATGCAATCCGATTCAAAATAAATCATTTTCCCTCACAATTGAAGTGATGATATTTTTCGGAGGCGCCTGAATAGGCTATTTATTTTTCGCTCACTTTACATTTTACAAAAGTCATTTATAATATTATCTTATGCTCTAATGTGGAACCTCTTATCAACACATTTCTTTGGCCGATTGGTCTGTGTGAATTTATCTGTAGTGATGTGTGCTGTTGGAACGTCTCTGACATCATCCTTGGATGAGGAAACAGACGTAAAACCTGTATTATTATTATTTTGTAATCTAGTTCCTTTTAGTTTTCTAAGGGTATAACCCATAAAACCACTGGCTGCGCTGCATATAATTATATTATTGCAGAAAGCTGACGAGGAGCTTAAGACGATAAGAGAAGAAATCGAGACATTGGAGTCTGTGAGGTTAACACTGGCCGAGTATTTTTGCGAGGATATGGTAACATTTCAGATTGACGAATGCTTGAGAATTCTGAACGCCTTCTGCGATATGTGCTCCAGGGCTGGCAAGGTCAATATTAAATTATATATATTTTATAATATCATGATTATAGATATTATATATATATATATATATATATATATATATGCATGTATCTACATATATGCACTATATATATATATATATATATATATATATACACACATACATATTTATGTATATACACACATACATATTTATGTATATACAGTATATACATGTATATGCAGTATATATATATATATATATATATATATATATATAACTATGTATAGACCTATGTGCTATAATGGGATAATATATCTTGAAATAGTGTGACGATGTAATAAATATAATTTAATGTGATGTAGTGTACTGTAATGAGACAATGTAGCAATGTGACAATGTAGTGTATTGTAGTTTGATGTAGTATGCTATAATGAGGCAATGTAACAATGTAATATAATGTGATGTGATTTAGTATTCTCTAATGAGACAGTGTAACAATGTAATGTAATGTAATTTGATGTAGTACTGTGTAATGAGGCAGTGTAACAATGTTATATAATGTAATGTGATGTAGTATGTTGTAATGAGACAATGTAATAGTGTAACGTAATGTAATCTGATATAGTGTGCTGTAATGAGATAATATAACAATGTAACAATGTAAGATAATGTAATTTGATATAATGTGCTGTAATGAGGTAATATAACAATGTAATATAATGTAATGTGATGTAGTGTGCTGTAATAAGGCAATATAACAATGTAATATAATGTAATGTGATGTAGTGTGCTTTAATGAGACAATGTGACAATGTAACAATGTAATATAATATAATGTGATATAGTGTGATGCAATTTGACAACGTGTCAATGTGACAATGTGTGATGTTGTAGGAGATAACAGAGAGAAAGAAGAGAGAAAGAAGAGCTGAGGTCAGGCAGAGAGAAAGAGATCAGCTCCTCGCTAATGTGCAAAAGAGGAAAAATTCTAAACAGAATTGCTTTACTTAGAGTGCGATGTCAAAATCACGAAATTGAATGAAAACGAAAAAAAAACTGAATGAAGCAAAGCGATTAAATTGACGTAAAAATATATTAATAATAATATAAATAATAATAATAATTTAAATTATTATTATTATACTAATAATAACAGTAACAGTAACCTTAACAGTAACAACTACAACAACGCAACACCAACAGCAGCAGCAACAACAACAAGAACCACAGCAACAACAACAATAATAATCAAAATAACAATAACAATAATAATAATGACTTATTTCAGAGGAAATCGGCGATAAGCGAGAGACCTCTTTTCTTTGGCAATGGCTTTCCATGCAGTCTGCTTCAGCAATTCTTTGAAGCAGCTAGATGGCCTCGAGTAGCCGGGCGGCGATTCAGCATGTATTACTAGAAGCGCTTTTATCAAACCTAGTGTCCTACTTATTTATTTATTTTTTAACGACTGATCCTGAGGTGAATTGAACCCTCGTGGGTTCGAATCCCAGCCGCGCTGATCTGAGAGTAAAATCTCGGACATTCACTGAACTTTCTATACGGAAAATAGAATAAATTTCCTAACGGTTTAAACATGTGGTATTAAAAGTGATAGATGTCAACATAGTTGATCATTTCACTATATTGCGTGTTTACTTTTATTTTCCTTTACACCCGGGTTAAAAAATAATAATAGCAATAACAACAATAATAATGATAATACTGATAATAATAACAATAAAAATAATAATCATGAAAATTATGATAATAATAACAATAACAGTAATAGTAATGATAACAATAATAATGATAATACTAACAATAACAGCAATAATAATGATAATACTAACAATAACAGCAATAATAATGATAATACTAACAATAACAGCAATAATAATGATAATACTAACAATAACAGCAATAATAATGATAATACTAACAATAACAGCAATAATAATGATAATACTAACAATAACAGCAATAATAATGATAATACTAACAATAACAGCAATAATAATGATAATACTAACAATAACAGCAATAATAATGATAATACTAACAATAACAGCAATAATAATGATAATACTAACAATAACAGCAATAACAGCAATAATAATGATAATACTATCAATAACAGCAATAATAATGATAATACTATCAATAACAGCAATAATAATGATAATACTAACAATAACAGCAATAATAATGATAATACTAACAATAACAGCAATAATAATGATAATACTAACAATAACAGCAATAATAATGATAATACTAACAATAACAGCAATAATAATGATAATACTATCAATAACAGCAATAATAATGATAATACTAACAATAACAGCAATAATAATGATAATACTAACAGTATCCTGGGCGCTGACCGGTAGTGGCTTTGCCTATTCACTATGAACACGTTCAATCGCGTGCCGTCTCGGCTTCGAACCGATGCCTCATGTCCCCTTTTGCAGTATATTTGATAAAATAAATTGTATGTTTTATCAGATAGCGAGACGGTTGAGTTTACCAGCTATGTCAGACAAGGCTAAATTCATGCAAAGTTAAAACATTCAAAACAGGTTGAACCACATAGTGATACCTGATGTTCAAATCATGTTCCACACTGACCTATAAAAGCTTCGCTCTAAAAATATCTCTTTAAAATGATATGAATCTTCTGAACAGCTAGTTTCGACTTTTTAAAGAATCAGGTGTTCTCTACAATATTTAACAATTGTCTATGCCAACTGAAATTGGGTCTAGTTTTAATCATTTACTTTCTTGAAGTTAGAACTAAATTCTATGTGTTTTAGCGTACGGTATTTGTATACTTTTCAGTTGACATTTTTTGCTGTCTTGGAATAGTGATACTCTTTTACTGTATACGCACTGATATTCAAACTCTAATAGCAAAGTCGTCTCAAAGACCCTTCTCGATCTGGGAACCTGGACATAAACAATTGGCAGGGCCAAAATGCATTCTTAATATCAAAATAAAAACATTACATGTCAGTCGTAAAGAATATAAAAATAAAAGAAATTAAAAATATTTTAAAACTTAAAAAGAATCTATTTAAAGCCTTTACTAGTCCATGTCTTCTTACTATGTTGGATTTACAAAAATCGTACTTAGTTTTCTGCAAATTTCACTAACACGAAAGTAGATATATCTTAATAAACTAACTAGCAAAAGAATAGTAATTGTCAACTACAAATTTCAAGTTTTAAAGTACTCAGAAGTTGTTTGATTAATATCACAACTGTATAGCATTTTGAAACGACCACTTCGATACCAATATCATTGCTTACTTATTAACTATTACTTTTAAATCTAGCATCATTCTCAATTTAAAAGAGGCATAGTTAGCAGCTCCATAATTGAAGATTCTGAACATCATGTTTTTTATAAAAATCCTCTACAATATGCGTGACATGAAATACTAAGCAACCTTCATTTGCAAATCCTATTTATCGTAAAATCATCATCTTTATCATCCTATTTAACTTGAACTTTTGAATGATCGTATAATTTAAGTCTCTTAGTAACTTGTAGTATTATATAGTAGAAGGTTCATATGTAACTTCGGGTCTTAATAAATAGCATTGCTTGCTGGCTTTCCAATTGAAGTCATGTCATCAACAGACAGGTTTACTAATTGAAGTCATGTCATCAACAGACAGGTTTACTAATTGAATTCATTTCATAAACAGACAGGTTTACTAATTGAATTCATTTCATAAACAGGCAGGTTTACTAATTGAATTCATTTCATAAACAGACAGGTTTACTAATTGAATTCATTTCATAAACAGGCAGGTTTACTAATTGAATTCATTTCATAAACAGACAGGTTTACTAATTGAATTCATTTCATTACCAGTCAGGTTTACTAATTGAAGTCATTTCATAAACAGACAGGTCTACTAATTGAAGTCTTTTCGTAAACAAACAGGTTTACTAATTGAAGTCATTTCATAAACAGACAGGTCTATTAATTGAAGTCATTTCATAAACAGACAGGTCTATTAATTGAAGTCATTTCATAAACAGACAGGTTTACTAATTGAATTCATTTCATAAACAGACAAGTTTACTAATTGAAGTCATGTCATCAACAAACAGGTTTACCAATTGAATTAATTTCATCAACAGACAGGTTTACTAATTGAATTCATTTCATAAACAGACAGGTTTACTAATTGATTTCATTTCATTAACAGACAGGTTTACTAATTGATTTCATTTAATTAACCGACAGGTTTACTAGTTGAAGTCATTTTACTAACAACTATTAAAGTTCACTAACACTCCTTGGTGTCTGGCTTCAGCTGAGGAAAAGCTTTAGCAATTTTACTGAGAAAGTATTTTCCATATGTTCCTCGGATTGCATGAACACTAACCCCGTCCCACCTCGTCTTTTTGTCCTCATCGGCGTTCGGTGCTTCCAGGCGTGCTTCAGCTGGAAGTGGACAACTTCCCGGTCGAATCCGGGATCTAAGAAAAAAGGGAATGAGAGCCGGGATCGACCGCTCCTGTTAACCTTGACCCTATGACCCGTGGAACGATAGACTCCGCCTGTTAACCGATCCAGCATGTCTCCAATGTTGCAGATCAGAGCTCCTTCCACTGGATACCCGTCCACCCAGCGATTCTGAGTCTTTACCTGTAAATCAATCAATTAAATAATCAGTGCAATAGTTCAATGTAGTGGTCACTCAGTTCAGCAATCGGTTAAACGATCATCTAATGGATTAATATATTTACATAATGACCTTTAGACTGAAAAGTAGTTTCCTATGGCAGTGCAGGCTTCGAATCAGTTTTGAAAAAAATAATATTAAAAAGTTAGATCTATATCTTAAAGATTTGCTGCGTTGTAGACAATATATAAATTTGATATAATGAAATACAAAGATATTTAGTTCAATCTGTAGAATCGTGTAATATGCCTTTACGCCATTCAAGACAATTCCTCGTTTTTAACATATCTCAGAAAATAATTATGACATTTATCTACACAGTGAATTAAAGCACAAATTTAATATATGTATTAAAGAAAGCAATTAAGTTTCAACAATTTACTAGTGGGAATGAGCATGTCGTTAATGAAGGTAATTAAATAAGATCAAATTTAAATATTATATTGCAGCAATCTATTTAGTATAATTTCATTTAATCTTGCAAATTCCGGGTCTGCAATTGTTTTATGAACCGACTAACCTATGTGCATGTATATTTGCTGCCTCATTTTCGCATAATTATAATATCTAAAAAACTTATAATAAAAAGGTTGTAAGGTACAAACAATCAAATAAAGAAACAATAAGTACATGTACATACAAACCAATAAGTTCCATAAAGAAGGTTACTGGACCGAGTTTAAAATCTCAGAAAATATCATATCTACGAATTGAGACCATGATGGAATCCAGTCTGCAATATTACCCGATGAAGTTAAGTTTAAGTTCATGTTTAAGATTAATTCAATTTAGAGATTTACTTTGACACGAAGCGATAATAGTGAGCTACTGCATTTAGTCCTGAGTCGCATCACTGTACGCTTTATATATTGTTTTACAGACTGTTTAAAGTTATACATAGAACAAAGATAGAAATAAATAAAGAGAAGGAATCATTTATTAATCAAAATGTAAATCTTTTAAATAAAATAAATAATAGAAGATTTAAGTACATTCTTTCTTAAAGTTAGATAATTAAACTGATTTTTATGGTGTTACATCGCCACTGGCAGGAGCCAGTTGCGATGTCCATAAGAAATTCCTTTCAATTAGAATGTAAATTCTCTTTAACGAAAGTTAATGTTAAAATGGTTACACCATCCGTAAGTATTGCATAGTCATCTATCTAACTTGAGCCCATCACCGATGATGATGATCTAACATCTAACCTGTAGACCACCGATATCGTCCTGAAGTAGCAGTGTCAGCAGCCCATAGTCGGTGTGCTCTCCCGTGCCCCAGCTCTCTTCGTCTTGGTCTTCCTCACTTAGGGCCGGACAGGAAGGGTAGTGCAAAAAAGCAAATATCAGAGTGGGGTCTTCAGTGTAGTTTGTTCTGAAATAGTGGCAGTCCAAGCCTAGACTGAGAGCAATGCCCTCCATTAGAGCATGGGCTGCCTTAGCTGCCTCCTGCAATCAGCCAATTCGTCGATTTAATTATAAATCAATTTATTAATCTTTTCCATATTCAATAACTTCATTAAGTTATTCATCAAATAGTAACTTTACAATTATTTCATAATTTAAACTTCTAGCATTCCTAATCTCGGCCTGCCTCTGCTTCTCTTTGTTTCCATTCTACTTTCGATAACCCCGTTTAAAGATAAAAAGGCTAATGTTAATGTCACTTTCCTCACTCGAAAGCGATGTCAGTGACGGGAGAGCCCAGAATTTGAACCCCGCACTTACTGATCCACGTTCGAATTTATTGCCGACATCGCCACTGGCTTTAGCCAATGGCGATGTCGTAAATTTATTGTTTTAGTAGACTGTTACTATATTAAATGGTCATATCAATGATTAAATATTATGAAGCTTTATAATTAGTTGAAATCTTTAAAGGAACAGAGACAGAAGACAATTGTTACTAACCTGCATGTACTGGAGCACCAGATTCCTCATGTCAGGTGGATTCCGAGGAAATGGATTCGGTCCATGCATAGGAAACCCCGCCTGAACCAGCGGATGATTCTCATCCAGTTCTACTCCAAAGTAACATCCTTCCTTAACATCTGGTTTACCGGAAGTGATCTCTCCCTTAAATGGAAAATATCCCTTGCCACCTTCTCCGAATTTGTCTAAGGATATTTCCATCTTTTCTTCCACTGGTCGAGCGAAGAATTCCCTGGCCACTCGAAAGATTTCAGATTGGATTTGCTCAGAAATCCCGTGACCTGTGACGTAGAAGAATCCGTACTCCATGCAACCTTTCCTTATCTCGTCGGCAACCTTCTCTCTGGCTTCATCGTCCGCTCCAAAGAGAGGGGAAATGTCAATGATTGGGAGGTGATCTCCGGGAGGTTTTATGCTCTTCATTACATTGATTGGAGGTGTACTGATTTACTGAGGAGATTATGAATGTCGCCGCTAAACTTAAATGTTCAATTAAACACCACAATCGTGCAGTATTTCAGTTAGATTCTCATTCCGTAGTAACGTTAGTAAGCAACACTAAAAGTTGAGTTATAGGGCCCTTTTAAGTACAGTTTTTTTCTTCGACAATATATATATATAGATATTATATATATATATATATAAAATTATTTTACTTATAATTAATATCCATTTATATACTTTTAAGTCTATATTTCTATAATTTTTCATTAAATGTAGTGATAATAATGATGGATTTTTTTTCTAACAATCTATGCCGTAATTTATCTTACATTTTATTTAAATTAAATTTTGAGGCAGTTTATCCTGTTTGAGAAGAGGAAATTATATATCGAATTACCTATTTTCCTTTCCATAGTAGAATATGTTTTCAAGTTTTTTCAAAACAATCTTAAAATGTACAAAAGAAATATTATCAAAATGTGATGGCAACACTTGGTTTCATAGATCTAATATTTGGTTTGACGGATGTAATTTATTATTAACGCTCAACGAGAATAACAACAATTAACAACAATTAGTGTGCTACAGTTGTCAATGACAATATCGATGAATATAATAAGAAATCACATGTCAAAAAGATGCTACAGTTTCAGTAAAAAGAAGCCTTTCAGTATAAGTTATTTATCTATGTGTAGTTGAAGAGGACATCTACTGATCTGGTCTAAATCGCACTTGAGGTTTCACAAGGTATAATTCTGATAGGTTCACGTCGATATTCCGTTATATAGTATAATGCTAGACAACTATCGAGGGCAAAGTTTCGTACAAATAACCATCTGTACCAAACTGAAATGAAAATACACTGTGAGGCAAAAAAAAACATATGCGCAGTCTTTCGCCCATAACTTTGGTATTAGTGAACCGATTTTTTAAATTTTTGCATAGGTATAATCAGGAGCACATTTGCTATACAATAACGTTAAGTGACTCTGTTAATTACTATTTTTGCGTTGAAGCAGTGCTTGAAAATATGCGCGACTGAAAATATTCAGTTTAAGTAAATCAATCGCTACAGAATGTTTACAAATCCGTGGCTTAACAAAAAACGAAACAAGCAGTATTATAGGCCTACTGCTACTGTCAACTGTCAAGCTTAATTATGCTCAAAGTGCCCTCCTTTAGCTGGAATACAAGCTCGGAGACGCTTGCGCCACTCATCTATTGCTTTATAAATGACAGATTGCTTCATGTCTTGCCAAACGTCCACCAGGCGTTGCTTCAACTCGTCCACGTTATTTATTTTCTTCTTTTCGGTGTAATTTCTTTAATAAGCAATCTGGCCCTCCCAGAATCCAGTTTTTTGTTGGAAATTCGGCAATCAACCAATGTGAGCCACAACCCTTTAAGAGGTACATGTTTTTGTGAACTCTTAATCTGCTTTAGTAAACACCATTTTAAAATTTAAACAAAGACAGACTATGTTTGTAAAATCGTCTGTTATTGTTTAAAATATACCGGAATTGTCACAAAAACTAGATTTAAGATTGATACTTTTCTTCTACTTTATAATTCTGAAACCATTTTCAAAATCGGTTCACAAATGTCAAAGTTGTGGATGAAATACTGCGCACATGTTTTTTTATGACTCACAGTGTATATTAACTTCATATACTGGACATGAAATACGCAGTTGTTTGTTACTTTCAGTAAGGTTGAGGTCGATTAGCGTCAATTTAAAAGTCACTTATTGACGATATTTTATAGTGCATTCAAAGCTATTCTATAGTTCATTCAAAGCTCGACTACTGTAATTCATTATTACATGGATTGCCTACTTCTTCACTCAATCGTTTACACCACTTCCAAAATTCTCTTGCACATATTGTTTGCAAGTCCTCTCGACTTCAATTTCGCTCTCTTTCTCTACTTCGCAGTCTTCACTGGCTCCCTATTATTCAACGCATAAAATATAAAATAGCTCTATAAGCTTTCAAAACTCTGCGATTTGTCAAGCCTTCTTACTTATCTGAAATTCTTCTTCCCTATCGTCCCTCACGTGTACTTCGTTCCACCGATGCCAATCTTCTCTCTGTTCCAAATATTCTAACATCATTTGGCAGACGTTCTTTTTCTTACGCAGCACCCACAATCTGGAACTCCTTGCCTGCTAATCTTCGCTCTTGTTTTTCTCTTTCAACATTCTCTAGCAAGCTTAAGACTTACCTTTTCCCACCCTAGACATAATCAATCCACCCTGACCATTTTTTGATCACCGAACTGGCTTTCGTTTAGGACCTTATTTCTCCTCAGCACATTTCTTTTGCAGATTGGTCTGGGTGAATTGATCTGTAGTGATGTGTGCTGTTGAGGACGTCCCTGACATCATCCCTGGATGCGGAATCGGACGTTAAACCTTTATTATCATTATTATTATATTAATTGGACTGATTTGTCCCGTTATGCTGAGCATATCAATGAAATTAAATGCTGCTTTTAAGGTATATTTTAATGCATGCTTTACAGATTAAATCGATATGGTAATTTAAAAGATCCTAGTATTTATTTAACTAGTATAAAAATTATTACATTATCAGGGAAGTGGCAGAGTATAATAATCAATTAAAAGTAGGCCTATGCTAACTCTTTCCGTTACTATATTTGATGATACCCGATCTTACAAACGGAAAGATATTCTCGCCGATATCAATCTCTACCATTTGACTTTATCCTCTAGATAACTACAAATCTGTTTCTTGCATCTTATGAAACTTTTCTATTCTCAACTTTATCTTGAGCCTATTATGTCATATTTCTAAGAATTCAAAACGTTTGCGCGGATTTCGCGCTCTCCTATGCGACGACTTTGTTTTAATCTACCGGTGACATTATCCGCCCGATCTCGACAAGATATAGTTCAGTCACATGTAGCTGAAATCAGCTCAGATGCCGAGCGACATCTCGTTCATAATATGCAAAAGCGACTTTCGGCGACGATATCGTTCTGATTGAAGCTTCATAGGATTTTATGTTAGTCAATATCTGCTGAAAGTCTGGAGGTATTCGGATCACAGTTATCTGACTCTCAATAAACAACTTGAAACAATCAAATGATGAGATCGACCACTAAATTTTTTTAAAGTCTGATTTAATGCCGATTTCTTGGATGCCCTAATTGCCCAAGAATCATCTCTTCTTTCATAGTTTTAAATTCTAGCAACTCTTGTTGAGCAGACTAATCGCCATAAAACAATTTATAATTAAGTTGAACTATGAATTAATTTCGATTTAAGCAAAGATCAACAATTAAAATGTGCATTAAGTTGACGGTCAAGATTAGGAAAGAGACTAAGATTAAAATAAAATAAAGTTTAAGGCCAAGTTGATTAAGTTTACTTTACATAAAACAGTAAGATTTAACAATGGTCCATGGATTAAACTAAGATTAAGTTTAAAATTATTGGTACAATTTAAAATTTTTATAGAATTAAATTAAAATTATTGGTACAATAATTTTTAATTAATATTAATTAAATTTTAATTAATAGTAATTAAAATTATTGGTACAATAAAAATAAAAATTATTGGTACAATTTAAAGTATTGGAGCTCAATATCTGATAATACAAAAGATGGCGACTCAATCCAGATTTTCAAATCTTGACTTTGTGCTTATTTATTTGATAAGTATGATGTAGTACAATAATATAGAGTTTTTCAGTATACCTTGAAACATTTATTGGCACTAAATCCTTAATTTTGCAGTGCTTAATTTTATTATATGGACTTGAATTATTGCTTTTTTGTATTTTAATTGCACTATGGTAGCTGATATGTCTGAGCAGACAATGCAATGGTCTATGTTGTTCTCTTTATTTTTAGACTGATAATTTTTGGCTCTACTTAGTTTTATTCTTATAGTCTGGTCATACAGAATTTTTATCTCTTTGATATAACATATTTAGGCTACTCTATTTCGCGTTTTCTGTTCTTGACTATTGATTATTTTGTTTTCATAAATTGTGTACTTAAAACATCTTAAAATACGATCAATATTATGATGTGGCAGGATGTAGCCCAGTCGACTCAGATGCGCATTAACTGAATGAAGTTAAGTTGCATTCGATTGAGTTAGTACATGATTGGGTGATCACGTTGGAAGACCGAGTGTTGACTGCTTTGAATTTTAAAAAGTTCACTAGATCCCCAGAGCACAGGCTTATTGTACAAAACTAAGTACGTGCTCATCCGATATATGACATGAATATCGTCGGCAGAATTGAACCTAATAGTCGGCCGAATTTCATCAAATAGAATTTCGGCCTTCGTTTCAATAGTCAGGCTAGTTGAACGATTGCAATACAAGAAAAAGATTAATATGATTATAATGAAATGAATGATTAAAATCAGTGATTAAAGTAAGGCTAAAGCAGGTGATCTCAGTTGCCCTGACTCTTAATTTTTCTGAGGTAAGTCCCATGCTAGGGGCCCATGATAGATACGAGGAGATTTGTAAATACATTACTGGGAGTCCAACATTTCCGACCGTTAGTCCAACATTTCCAACCGTTTCCCTATCTCTCACTTTCCACTTTAATCACTGATTAAAATTTTATTTGTTCCGGGTAATAAAGGAGCTTTGGAGCAAGCCTGAAATTATAGAATTATCTTAAGCGAAGTAGCATTAATTAATTATTATCTTAAAGTTATTTAATTGTTCCTAGGGTCTTATAGCATTGAGAGTAACTGATTCTGATTTGAAGGTGATGAAATATGTGATCCATATAATTTTGTGATATTGTTTTGTTCTATATATTATACATGCATATCTAACATGGACATTTATATTATATTACACTGGTTAGAGTGGTTCTGACAGGCTGTTATCGATCCTTCTCGTTTTTAATCACATCATTGCTATTGATATCGCATGTAGGTAGCTATCACGGATACACGATAAATCTTCTGTAGGCCCAAGTTCCATTTGTTGTTGACCGACTTGGCCTTTGAACCCAGGTCACTTGCATCCTATGATATAACTCTAACCTTTACGGCAAATCCCCTCCCCACCAGCAAGGAGAGCTGGATTCTACTGTAATATGTCTAATTTTGAGGATCTATGCAACTCTGCTGACCATAATCTTTTCAAGGCAATCTGTATCAACCCTGCACATTTACGGGCGCATTTGTTACCTCCACAAAACAATCATAATTACCCAACTCGAAGAAATACTGCTAAGAGATGCTTTTCTCTTCCCAAAAAACGGAGTTGTCTGAGCGATACAAACTTCATTACCCGTATGATTCCAGATGATGCTAGTTAATTTAATGAATACTAAAAATACTTCTTTACTCATAGTAGGCCTACTGTACGTTCTATATGGTATTTATGAATAATGTAAGCCATGGATTTATGTATTGTTGTAATATTCATGAGGTAAATGTTATCAAAAACAATTTTAGTTTCATCTCTCTTATATCTAGCCTCTTAACTGTTTATGCTATATCTGTTATTTGTAATGCTGTGTCGGTTGGAATTGCTGTACTGTAACTTTCTGCGGTTGTCAGATTGAACGAAAATAAACGAATATATTACAGCATACATTATGTCGCCATCTTGTAAGAAACCTGCGGTTAAAGTTAACGCCTTCATTTTTTCAGTCTGTTTGATCTTAACTATTAGATTATTTCATTATACTACAAATAAAGGATCATTTTATTGTAGAATATTTTATTTCGTAAATACAGCTGTACAATTATCCACATGACATAACAATGCAATTCAAGATTTTTCACGTAGATACAATCAGGAGCGTCCACACAATGTTAACAAAGACGCAAGTTTCGTTCTCGATTAAACAGGGGGAGTAGAAAAAGTATGGAGTCTTAAAAAATAGAACGAGAAGTGGAAAAATTACGCATCGTAAGTTAGACGAGGGGGATATGCTTGCATGAGTCGTTGTTCCACGTGGGGATTGACGGGGGTAGTGATATAAACAATTAACCAGGCCTAAGTGAAAAATATTGAAATAATGCCTTATTTTCGAATTTAAAACATTACAGATCAGTCGTAAATCAGTAGAGAATATTTTTTTTTTTTTTTACTAGAGTCTTTGCTTTCCTATTGTGATAGATTCAAACAATCAAAATTAGCTTTCTGTAAATATCACCAGCACGAAATAAATAATTTTTACTTAAATAACTAACAAAATAAGTAGTAATTGGCAACTGCAAAATTTAATATTTAAGCATTTCAGAAGATGTTCGAGTAATATACATCTGTATAACACTTTTGAGAAGACCATTTCGAGAGCAATAGGCCTACCTATGGTTACATAATAACAACTGCTTCAAGATGTAGCGACACTCTCAATCTAAACAAATATTGCATCATTAACAACCCCTAAGCTGAAGGTTTTGAACAGCAAACAAGAAAATCCTCCGCATGATATGAAATACTATGCAAATTTTATTGGAATATTATATTTAAATAAAATTTTTAATAGGAAAATAATATAATTTCACTTATTATGCCAAACGGTTGTAATAAATAGCATTGCTGGCCTTATGTCTAATTAAAGTCATTTCACAAACTGACAGTCTTACTAATTGTAAAATATACATTAAGTCATTTCACCAACAGACAGGCTTACTAATTGTAAAATATACATGAAGTGATTTCACCAACAGGCAGGTCTACTAATCGTTTCACTAACAACTCATAACTTCCACTAACATTCGTTGGTGTCTGGCTTCAGCTGAGGAAAAGCTTTAGATATTTTGCTGAGAAAGTAATTTCCATATGTTCCTCGGATTGCATGAACGCTCACCCCGTCCCACCTCGTCTTTTTGTCCTCTTCAGCGTTCGGTGTCTCCAGGCGTGCTTCAGCTGGAAGTGGAACAACTTCCCGGTCGAATCCGGGATCGAAGAAGAAAGGGAATGAGAGCCGGGATCGACCGCTTCGGTTGACCTTAACTCTATGAGAGGTGGAGCGATAGACTCCGCCTGTTAACCGATCCAGCATGTCTCCAATGTTGCAGATCAGGGCTCCTTCCACTGGATACCCCTCCACCCAGCGATTTTGAGTCTTGACCTATGAAGCAATCAATCAATTAATCAATGCATTCATTTTGCTTAGTGGCCTCAGGCTACTACAAATGAGTTTAGACAAATTTGATATTTCAAAGTATAATCTCTATCTTAAACAATGAATAAAGATATTTAGCGCAGATTTTAGACTCGTGTAATATGCCATTGTACCATTGTATGCACTATTGTACCATTGTATGCACTATTGTACCATTGTATGCACTATTGTACCATTGTATGCACTATTGTACCATTGTTTGCACCATAGTACCATTGCATGCACCATTGCACCATTCGCAACAATGAACACTTCATTTTTAATATATCTCATCGAATATTCCATAGATACATGGAATATACACGTACTGCCACCTATTTCTACGCGGCTAGACTAAAGAGATAAATTTATCATAAATAGCAGAGAAAGTAGTTAAGTTAGGTTTCAACAATTCACTTGTTTAAATTAGTTGCAGGTCTTTGGGATCAAGAGATATTGCTAATCAAGTAATTTAGAATAATTTTAGATAATCTTGTCAATTTCGAGTCTGTTATTGTTTCAGGATTGCAGTAACTAACATGTCAGTATATTAATTGTCTTTTATTTTTATACGGTATCTAAAAGTTGAGAATATGCTGGTATTTAAAGTGACAATACAAATGACTAAAGTTCCATTTAGAAAGGTATTGGGCCGAGTTTAAGATTTCTCTGCTAACTAGATCTAAATCCATAATCTCGGTATATAATGCGTCACAAATTGAGACCATGACCGAATCCAGTCTTCAATATCATCCGATGAACTTAACTTAAAGTTCGTAATTTAAATCGACAAATCTACAGTTACATGTGTCTTCATGAAACCCAGTATTAGAGATTTACCCTAACCCTAAGCGAAAACAGTCAGATATTGGGTTACTGCATTTAATCTACATGTAGAATCGAAACATTCACGTCCTACATTATAATTTTATAGACTCTTTTAAGTTATACAATGATGTAAGAATTGAATAAAGAGCAGAAATAGTTTTACTCAAACAAAATTTAGCAAATTTAAAAAAAGAAAAGGGAGGTTAAATCAATTATTTCGCGAAGATGGAAAATTCAACTATTTTCTAGTTTAACTTAGCCTAAGCAACTTTAATTTGTTTGAGTGAACTATTAAAATTAAAAGCTACTCTCATGCTTTCATTTATAGCTTGATATGGCTTTCATCCTAATTAAAAACTAAGCAAAATAAGATAGTCAAATTGTTACATAAGAAAAGCTTTAATTGATGCGTTTTAGAAAAGTAATCCAAATTCTAGTTTTGCTTAAATGCTTCTTTTATTAGAGTGTAGATTTTAAAGATATTAACATTAACTTGATAGGCTTACTCTTAGAGTATATGTAGGTCTCTATATAGTATACTGTATATAGTCTCTTAAGGGCCTACTACATCCGTAATTGATTTCGTGGCTTCCTAATCTATTTTAAGACCATCACCGATGAGGATGATCTAACATCTAACCTGTAGACCACCGATGTCGTCCTGTAGCAGCAGTGTCAGCAGCCCATAGTCGGTGTGTTCTCCCGTGCCCCAGCTCTCTTCGTCTTGGTCTTCCTCACTTAGGGCGGGACAGGATGGGTAGTGCAGCATACCGAATATCAGAGTAGGATCTTCAGTGTAGTTAGTTCTGAAGTAATGGCAGTCCAAGCCTAGACTGAGAGCAATGCCCTCCATAAGAGCATCGGCTGCTTTAGCTGCCTCCTATAATCAGTCAATTCATTGATTTATCCATAAATCAATTTATTAATCTTTAGTCTACTAATCAATCAATTATAATAATCAATCTACTTATAATTCAACCTAATAGTTATAATTAAAGCAGTGCTGCCATAGATAAAATTACTTCATACATAGACCATAATATGATTTAATGATTGCAGTCATTTAGTATATAATCGGAGCATTCTAGCAGACAACCAAAATATTTTTATATTTCATTAGTTTTGCAGGATTTATGTTAAAATGATAAATTTCTTAATGATTCCAAGTAATAACAAATTAATCATTGTTTAAGTCAATTGCTGCACTTAGAAGCAAAACCTAATCCATCTTTCCTAATCCATCTAATCCTTCGTCTAAAACAATAGACCAGACAAAATCTGAAGGCGTTTCGCTAAAGTCGACTCACTCAGATACTCATGGTAATGAATGTTCAAAGAACTCTTACATTCAAAAATGACTATAGCAATAATAAATATTACTCGAACTTTAATCTTAATTAATTATTTGATATCCTTAAAGAAACAGAGACTGATAACAATTTTTACTAACCTGCATGTACTGGAGCACCAGATTCTTCATATCAGGTGGATTCCGGGGAAATGGATTTGGTCCATGCATCGGAAACCCAGCCTGGACCAACGGATGATTCTCATCCAATTCTACTCCAAAGTAACATCCTTCCTTAACATCTGGTTTACCGGAAGTGATCTCTCCCTTAAATGGAAAATATCCTTTGCCACCTTCTCCGAATTTGTCGAGAGATATTTCCATCTTTTCTTCCACCGGTCTGGCGAAGAATTCCCTGGCCACTCGAAAGATTTCTGAGAGGGATTGCTCAGACATCCCATGACCTGTGACGTAGAAGAATCCGTACTCCATGCAAGCCTTCCTTATCTCGTCGGCAACCTTCTCTCTGGCTTCATCATCCGCTCCAAAGAGAGGGGAAATGTCAATGACTGGCAGGCGATGATCGCTCAGAGGTCTTACTGCCTTTGGTATATTGATTGGAGCCATGTTGATTAATCAAGATGAATGCTACCTCTGAAACATAAATGTGCAACAAAACCATAATAATCCTACAGAATTTGATATTATTCTCATTTTATAATAGTAATTGCTGTAATAGTAACTCTAATAGTAATGGTAACTGCCATGGACCTGCTGTTAGGTACTGCACTAGAAG
>CAJHZI010000017.1:0-23776 GCA_905160935.1 Enchytraeus crypticus
ATAACTCTGTGGTGGATTAGTTGTAAAATATCGCTAGATCTACATGTATTAATCTATTCATACTATTCATGTACCTACAATGCTAAAAGTTTAACGTTTTTAGCGTATCACAATGGACACTATCAGCGGCGAGGACGTAGATCAAAGAAAGGCCGGTCTGACTGGGATTTCAACCGACAGCTGCCTGCTTATCAGGCAAACTTGATGCCCATTCGGATCGCACGAAGAGTTGATTTAACCCTTTCCTTAACGCTGGTACTTTGAAGTCCTCCTCCTATTACAAGTTTTAGCTATGATTTTCAATAACACCCCCTTACCTTACCAGCGGTACTTGAAAGTCCACATACGCAACTAAGACATTCTTGCAATTTGGATGCGAGAGAGACCAATTACCCAGAATGCTTTGTATGCAAACTGACCAATAGCGTCGTTTTATTCTAGATTCAAAAAATAATCCTGGTAAGGAAAGGGAACATAGATTGTTATTGCCTGGATGCCTGGATAAGGCATTACCGTCTATTACGTGTGTATTATAGACGGTGTAGCATTTTTAAATTTTATTCCTGTTGGTTACACATAAAAAAGTGCAAGGAGTTTCCACGCTTCGTGTTCCGATTTTTAGTTTTCATTATTTCTTCTTTCATCCATGGCTAGTATTATTAGTTGCCTATTGTTTTGCGCAATTGCAGCTAGTGTGGATTTAAGGACAACCTTCCTACACCATGAGATTATTTCATTTAAAGCTGCTGCACTCTATCTTCCAAGATAGTCGCCAACCAGAGTACTAATCGGGTCCGAAGCTGCTTAGCTACCTTCATAACGAGAACAATATTGCCAATATTTGAACGCTGTCTGAGATAGACGGTTTTTTATTGTCTTCTTTGATATCACTTTAGTCAGCACTTATAGACGCATAAGGTGTTAAAGAAGATTTTTGTAAAATCTAACTGATCCAACAAATTAGGCTGCACTTCAACCCACAACTACTAATAACAACGATTGCAATATAATTAAAATAAAATTACTATGATATATTTATTGGGTATTTATGTAAATGAATTCTTTTTCACCATAATTTAGGTCTTGGTGCACTCTTTGCAAAACAAGACGATTTATTCAAAAAAATCACTAATTTTAACTTATATTTTCGACATACGTGTATATTGTGATTATATTTTACTACAGTTGAACGACATATTAAATGTTTTAAAAGAACTTAAAATTTGTGCGACTAAGCAAACTCTATCATCTCTCTCTCTCTCTCTCTCTCTCTCTCTCTTTCTTATGTACCTCTTGCGCGATTTATTTACAATGGTTAAATCCATTTTGTATTTACTTGTAGATGATTGTACTTCTGTTATTGATCATTTGAAATTTGATATTAAACATACTTTTCTCTCTCTCTTTCTCTCTCTTTCTCTCTCTTTCTCTCTCTCTCTCTCTCTCTCTCGACTCTAACATTCTCAAACTCGTCGTCATCGTGCAGTGAGTTGTTCATCGTCTCGATGACGATGAAGAGGATAATGATGAGATGATGATGACGTCACGTACAGAGAATATCCTGAAGGAGTCAGAGCAACAGGAAGGAATTGACTTCCAGTCAGATACCGGTCTAGTGCATGTACTTGTATGATATAGGTGCATCTGCCTGTGATTAATCGCGTAGTATTGCATGTCTCGGCGGTGCTGTTGTACAGCGCGTAAGATAACGTCGAGAATATTCAATGAGAGAACGAGAGGAGCCTTAAAGGTCTGCAGACTATACGGATTACGATCCCTGATGACCGATCATAATGACCCACGCATCACAGGGATCGGTAAAGTGGATAATTAACTGACTTAAGAGCTGCAGGGAAAATCTTTACTGGAAACAGAAGGTTGAATGTTCGCGAAAGCATTCATCAGCCTTCTGTTTCCTGCGAACATGTCAGTGACGGGCGAGCACTGGATTGGACCCTGAACCTAGTGATCCGTAGAAGGAAAATTAGCCAAAATGCTACTGGCTCAGTGATTGAGTCCTAGGACTTTGTCAGAGCTCTTTGTGTTGTATTATAACATTGCTAGGGAAGTAGGATTCAAATTAGTAGAAATCGCTTTCAAAGTAGGCCCAATTGTTTCGTTAAGGAACGTGCTTTATTGGCTCGAGGTGTTCATACGAGAAGTTAGTAATAATCAACATTCCTTTGTATTAATGAATGATAAAGATCGAAAATAAAATGTATGAATTCTCCCATGTTGCAAAAGTCATAAATATACTTCCAAGTTAAATTTTATACATAATAAGAAAAGAAAAAAATTCATCACTTTAAAGACTTAACTTAAATTTAACAAAATGCTTAATTTGAATGACTCCGTGTCACAAGAACTAATTCTATAAGACGTTATATAGTTGCCAATACAGTTAAACTTAAAGTTAAATTAACATTTAAGATATTCGGCCGCGAGTATTTGATTCAAATTTGATTACAATCGGTTTAAGTATCTTTGGTAGTATGGTTGTAACTTTTTAACAATTGCAAAGTTCACGATGTGCCTCTACAGTTAAGTGAAGACATTCCCTCAAACGGCGTTACCCCCTCAAGGCAGTCAAATCCTGCCGCCAATTGGTTCCTCGACCCCACCCCCTCCGACCCTCCCCCCTCCTACCCACTCCCTCCTGTTGGTACAGTTTGACGATACTCAGTTCTGAGAGATTTCTATCAAAGTGTCTGTCACATCTTAGAGAAACTGTACGTCATGAAAATATCAAGAAAACGCAGTGAAAATGCTGTAGCAGCTGTAGAAGTTATTAATAGCAAATTCAATGAATAAATACTGCAGAATGTTCTGCTATATGTTGACAGTTAGACAATGTGTGAAATGAGGACCTAATTGGTGTGAATATTGGTTGATGACATAGAGTACCATTTCATGATATACAACTTGATAATGTCTTCAGGTGAGAAAATGACTATGCATTCAAATTAACTTTAATTAATGAACGTAGAAATTTGGCTATTAGCATGAAAATGTGACTTCTGGTGTGGTTTTATATTTGCTATTATTAATATATGTTGTATCCCTACTCTAATAAATCATATGGTGTTCGGCTACTTGAGGCTTCAATCAGCAATATTAAATCAAATCACATTAATGTATTTTAAAACACAACCTGAGAATGTAGCTCACACACAAACGTAATAAACTATACGATATTTATAATATCTGTACATATTTGTAGCACATATTAATTATAGACAGTGTTGTTTAAGGCGAAACACAGTATAGCAAACATTCGTAATAGAAATGTATTGAATGCATTTAAATTTTAGTACATTTCTTACTATTCAAATCATTTCTTTTAATAGATGATGAAACATTTTTGATTTACCTTTTTTATTTTTCTTTTAAGAAATATTTGAATGTTTCTCTACAGCGTACACATCATGCTCAATTCAATTTTTCGTAAATTCGTAATTGATAAGTATTTCGTTGTGTTTTTGAATTTATAAGATCTTTATTTAACGCTATTACATTTTTTATTATTTTAAGCTTTTTTTAATAAAATCATTTTAGGAGCGCTACAGTCCAGTTCAGTGAAATGAGAAATAGCCATGTATAGCTAAATGATGGACCTGATAGTGAATGCCAGTCAACTAGTTAGAATATAATTTTATGATACATTATATATTTTAAAAGTTATTCTTTAAAGACTAACTTGCTATAGATATTGTCATTTTCAAGCCTTGAAATCTAATCAGGGACTGGTTGACTACTAGATGACAGGAAGCTTTGAACCTGACCTCTATACGTAACTTTGAAATGTTAATTTTACTGAAGCAAATTTAATATATAAACTTTTGGCCCGTATTCAGGGGAACTATGACAACCAGACACAACACGGGCAAATAGTAGCACAAATTGCAATTCTACAATTATAAATAACCGTGTCAGGGGCGCTATAGTCGATCATATATCTGACTAATTTGAAGTCGGTGTCAGTTCGGGTTGGATGGAAATAAAATTATGATTGATAACAATAAATGAGCTTCGATACCATATAGCATCTATTGCTTCGACTGCAGTTTAGGCAGCACTATCACTACAGCCATTCATCGACTGACTTGATTGCAGTTTAGGCAGCACTATCACTACAGCCAATCATCGATTGCCTTGACTGCAGTTTAGGCAACACTATCACTACAGCCATTCATCGACTGCCTTGACTGCAGTTTAGGCAGCATTATCGCTACAACCATTCGTCGACTGCCTTGACTGCAGTTTAGGCAACACTATCACTACAGCCATTCGTCGACTGCCTTGACTGCAGTTTAGGCAACACTATCACTACAGCCATTCATCGACTGCCTTGACTGCAGTTTAGGCAGCACAATCGATAGAAAGAGAGAGAGAAAATATGTTTCATTTCACAAAATTCACAGAGCAATCACATCAATGAACGTGTGACAAATGAAATTAAAAAGCATCATCAGAATCTAAGTAATAAGTGCAATACGTCCTGTAAGTGCAAAATAAAACAAAAAATGTGCATAAGAAATTAAGTAAAAACTAGGCCATCAAGAGGAAGTAAGGCGTCCTATCCGGTTGAACACCCAGTTTTCACTCCAGTATAGTTTTCCGGCGAAAGACTCTGAGAGAGCCCAAATCGTTTACAATTTATTATGCACAATAATTTTTATTGATAGACAAAATTTAAAATAATTTACATTAAGTTTGCTAAATTGTTATAAAAGTTACAAGTGTTTGGTTAGAAATGGAAGATTACAAGTTATTATGTAAGCAATGTTTGCATTTCTACGAGAATGTTGAGGGAGAGAAAGAAAGAGCTGGTGTTTCTAATAGAGGTTGGAATTTCATTCCAGTTTGTACAAGCATGATAGTGACAAATCCAGGGGAGGGGCCGCCCCCCCTTAGGACCGACGATAAAAAATTTTAAACTATATTTTCATTATTTCTATGCAATTTCTAGGTATAACGGAAGGGGGGCCAGAAAAATGTTGACCGTTTCACTAGCTCTCAATTTTCACTTTAGCCACTGTATAAGAGGAAAAAGGGTGTAAATAAAAAATGTGAACTCTCTCCCGGAACAGTGGTGAAAACCGACATGGCTGGGATCGAGGGGTTTAAGCCCCCCATCTTACGCCAAAATTTGGTCACTTTTGCAATTGGTCCAGATCCGCTGAGTTTCTTCAGATCCTCAGAGGTGAAAAAAATTAACCTACTTTTTTCCTAAACAAATGTAGGATTTTAGGTTTTCCTCTCACTTCAGTACGGGTATGAGGGGGGGGGGGGTAAGATAAGGTGATATACTCACTCTAGCCGAGCACAGTATGCTGAAAAATTGTGAGCCCTCCCCCCACACAGCATTTTTCTGGTTGCGTCACGTTCCGAAGAAGGCGTGGCGTAAGCAAAAATGTGTACCCTGTTCAAAAAAAATTTCGGGCCCCCCTTAAAAAATTCCTGGATCTGCCCCTGCAAGCATCATTGACATATGATTTATAAATAGTGGCAGGAGGCTTTTTATAAAGATAACTAGATCCATATAGTCTTGCGGGGTAGTTAGTATGATTGAGATTAAAGGTGTTTGCCATTACTGTGGATGAGGATGATCTGTAGTATATACACTTATGAATAAGTTTTGCTGAACAAAATTTCTGTTATAAATGGATTGGCAGGATATTGAAAGAAGTGTATACATTTTTGACATTACTAAAGCGGTGCATTCCTTGCAACGTTCGTACTTCTTAGTACTCTGTTACAAACAATGTGGAAGGGCTGCAAGATGTTCCAGGAGGCATGTCCATACACTTCAATGCAGTAGCTAATGCGAGAGTGGATCTTTTAAAAATATAAATTCCTACGGCAAGGCACGGGAATATTGTTTTTACTATTAATAATAAACAGTTAGTACTTATTTTATCATGCATTATCTCAAGTTGTTCTTCTTTTATATACTGTTCATTTTCACGGAAGAAAACAATGTAAGTAGGTTTTTCGGAGTTTGTTGGTAAATGATTCTTTTGAAATCAATGATTTAATATTGAACTGGTATGGTTAGCTAGCGAAAATAGAACACTCAGGTTGCAACTGTTTAAAAAGGCATTATATATGTAGAATCATCAGCAAAAAGTTTATGCGTTATATATCCAATTGAAGAATTTATTTGTTTCTTTTTAATGCTTAAGATGTATACCATATATTTTTATAGCATTATTACGGGAATTCAGGATTTTATTATAATATTGCGATTGTTCTTCTTTGAGTATTTTGTCCAAATCTTTTCTATAGGATATGTAGTTTAGCATGCCACTGACTTGGCCTGATATTTTAGCTTACCGTCACCGCTAATGCAATAGTTTTCGAAGACATGATCTATGACATATGCATAATCCTTATCATAGTGAGTTGGTAAAATAGAAAGACGATTAAATTTTAAACTAACAAATATATCGACATAATTTCTAACGTGCACATAGCGCTTGTAGTTATTGAGATTAATATTTATATCATCAATTATAAAACTTTTTCTGAATTTTTTATCAAGCTTCATGAACTTAGCAATTAGACCTAAGACATTAAATTTAGAAATTAACGTAATAGGATTAGGATATCGCTAGAATAGATAGAAACGACAAATGATGCTTTTAACTGAGATGTTAATCACCAAGTGTTCTGCGAATGAACCAAAGAAATCGTTGTCCATGGATGAATGAGTAATGTTGTAGCACATGTGCTTCTTAATTAAGAATCCGACTCCTCTCACTCGGCCTACTTTAGGAGAGCTCTAAATAAAATTTGTAGTCCGTGTAGACAGAATTGAAGTAGCAAATATTAGTCACCCATATCTCTGACAGAGCATTTCCTTTAATTTTTCGTGAATTTTGTTGATACTGCGTAAGTTAATATGGAAGACAGATATATGAGATGTTTTCTCTCCAGCCATTCATCGACTGCCTTGACTGCAGTTTAGTTAGCACTATCGCTACAGCCATTCGTCGACTGCCTTGACTGCAGTTTAGGCGGAACCATGGCACTGCTAGCTAGCAATGGCGAGACATATGATGCCTAGACTGCATCAGCTAGACATCAACTGCCGTGACTGAATGTTAGGCTGCACCGCAGTTAGCAATAGCTAGATCTCTGTCTGCTGCCTGGACTACAGTATAGGCAGTATAATATAATATAGGCATCAATATAGGCAGCAGAGCTGTTAACAGTATAGCTAGATATAAGCTGCCTGAACTACAGTTCAGTATTGCTAAAGCTGCTGCTTATGCCAATGATATACAGATAGTACTAGTATTTACAATGTATTACAGTTGAAATTAACGATACAATCTTACTTAATATGCTACATCTATGTTTAGTGCTATCAATACTAATTCTACCAGTAAACATTCTATTGAAACTAAGAGTTAAGTCTGATCATTGCAGTCCTACCAAATTGCCAATAGTTCCCCAAATGATAGCGCTTTGAAATTTTCCGTGATAGCAAGTTCTGAATTAAACACAAAGTACGCGGGTTATGATTCGATGAACTGAATGTCGGTTAGAAGCAATAGCTCTGTCCTTAACTCAAAATTTTATCCTTGGAAGTGGTGAAGCGTCAAGCGTTTAATAGAATCGAAATGTTAATCACTGGATACTACTTAATTGAGCTTCTTAAAAGAATGAGAAATAAAGTGAGCATCTTAGAGCAATATTACTTAGGGAAAATTTAAAAGATAAGAAAACATAAGATAACGCAAGATAACACACACACAAATACACGCACATATATATATATATATATATATATATATATATATATATACAGGGTGAGTAAAAAAAAGATAACACCTGCAAAAAGTTTGAATATCTCACGCTATTGTTAATATTTGTAAATTAAACTTTTACCAATTAATACGGGACTAATTTCTGGTGGGTGGCCAATTTTCATCCATTTTGGTGCATAGATTGTCCAGTTATGCAAATTTCAGCAGAGCAACCCCCCATTTTTACCTTAAAATGGCGTTTGCTACAACGGTAAGGGCAGATTGCACTTCATTGACGAGAAGGTAAGGTTGAACTCTCAGTATTACGTCAGTACTTTGCTTTCGGAGCTGTTTGATGATTGCCATGCTCTTCTAACAAAAGGGTTTCATCTTTCAGCAGAATGGTGCTCCGGCTGATGCATCTCGTCATGCACAGGAAAGGATCAGCGAGAGAAACCCGGATTACATCAAGAAGAATGAATGGCCTCCAAACTCACCCGATCATAATCCTCTGGATTACCATATCTGGGGAACCATGCTGCATCTCTATCAGAAACACCAGCCGAAGCCTAAAAACAAGACAGAACTGCAGGAGGTGCTTTACGCCACTTTTAGGTAAAATAGGGGGGTTGCTCTGCTGAAACTTGCATAACTGGCCTGTCTATGTACCAAAATGGATGAAAATTGGCCACCCCATCAAAAATTAGTCCTTTAGTAATTGGTAAAAGTTTTATTGTCAAATATAAACAATAGCCTGAGATATTCAAACTTTTTGCAGGTGTTATCATTTTTTACTCACCCTGTATATATATATATATATATATAATATAATATAATATAATAAAACATAATATAAAGAGAGAGAGAGAGAGAGAGATAGAAAAGAAAAACATCTCTGTAACTCTAGCCTTGTTATAGTCAATTTTTTGGCGCTATCGATATAAATGTAGACTTAGATCTACAACCAGGAACCCCTGGGTTCCAGTCCAGTCATCAGAGCATCATTAATGATTGAGCTACGGGATTGCTCCATCTATTAACGACCTATAAGCGACACCTGGTAATAAATATGCAATAAAACTTTTATCTCTCATTCAAGGACGCCGCTACTAGATTTCCTTCCAATTACAGATGAAATTTTCTATTAAAATAATTGAAACAGATTTGATGATGAAAGTTTTACTGGATAACTCGTTAACATAATCACCGCTTCTTCGCTGTATTGCCCTACTAATCAATGCTGGTTTACTTCAGATCTTTCTGGCTAATTTTATGGTTCTAATGTTATGGCTAGTGTTAATGTTACGGCTAATGTAATATGTTTTGGCTAACATACAGAGCTTTCTGGCTAATTGTTAATGTAATGTTTAAATGTTATAATTAATTAAATTCGCAGTCTATGTTATTTTATTTTTGAAACCATCAATGTAAAAATTGATATTATGTCGGTTACGATAATTTAAAACGCCATCAATTTGTCCAAGAAGTGTTGATAGAATAGAAGCCTGTGAATAGCGGACATTCCAACTCTAGAGTGTCTTCAGCTGCAGTAGTGAACTGAATGTGTAGTAAGGATATGTAAAAATGCGAGAGACGTAGAACATTAAATACTGACGAAACAATTTTTTAAATTAGCAAAATTCTTCACGAAAGTGAAATGAAAGCGGATAAAGATTAATATAAAATTGAATTGGAAATAATATACGCATAACATATATCATTGTCTACAAAAAATGATATAAATATTTAACTGGAAAACTTCTGATATGATTCTTCAAATTTCTTTGAAACTATATTGCGAGATATTTAAAGGTATCCTTGTGGAGAGAAATGAAATGATAAATAATGTACATGTATTCTCTTATCCAATTGCTGGTAGATCTGCCAATTAGGCCTATATGCAATATACATATTCAATCGACAAAATATCGTCTAAGAATTCGCCAAATTAAGCCAAATTAAAGAACTTCTAATACACTGTAACATAACCATTTGTTATAAGTACGGTCAAACGCATATTTTAATTAACGGCTTGCCTATATGTCGAACTTCACGATCCCAACAAGAAATAGGCGATACCCTGGCAGACACATTTTTAACTAAATGACTGGAACATATTCCGCAATCCGACGCCATTACCAATAACTCAGGTCTGACAGATCCAGTCGATCGGTTGGTAATAAATACAAATCGTTCGCAATTTCTTGTCCCGTCTCTTCCAATCTTTTCTTGTTCTAAGACTTCTATTGATCTACCTCTAACCTCGCGAGTGTTCAAATTTAGACAGATATTCTTCTTCTTGCGCCAATTTAAATACAAAGTACAGTATATCCGATCTATTGCTCGTTTTTGTATTTATGATAGAGTTCGAGCTACCTAATGCAGATCTATTTCAGGAAACTATAAACTCAAACTTAATCGTTATTGTATGTTATTTTCTGTTTCTAATGCGAGAGTATTTTAAAAAATCTTTTTGATGTTATTCTAATTTTACATTTTGAGTTATTCTTTGGAATTATTATATTCGCAGCCATTTTTATATCCTAAGTAATACGTTCTCGTTATCATTGTTCTTATTATATAGACAATTTTTATTTTGAGAGACTATCGTTTAAAAATCTGCAATGTTGATTATTTAATATTTCTCTTTAATAAATTCTTCGTAAGAAACACTAAAAGTTTAAACCATAAATTTATGCCCTTGGGGTACAAATACATAAATTTAAAAACAATAAAATTCATTTGACTTTATAAATATATAAAGTTAAGGACACACATGAAGTACAACTCTATATGAAAGATCAATATTGCTTTAGATACACATAATAGTAAAATATAAAGATAGCCTCGTAATGCGTAACCGTAATAATTAAGAAATTCTCAACCGACAATATCGGTGTCGTCTATGAACAGCATATAAAGGTGTATATAAATGATGCTGTCGGGTTAACTTGAGTAGTACATTACAATAACTCAGTCTATGATAGCCAGGCTACAACTATCTATTTTTCTGTATTTCTCCTCTGACATTTGGCATACAGCGACTCTTCATATGCGCTCATTGATAAAACCGCCTTCGTTGCTATCATCTCATTTTCTCGCAATAAGGTGAGTCTACAACAGGATTACATTGGACTATGACTGGAGTTCCCAGTGGCCCTAGTAGAAATGAAGAACGGCAGGAGGTTAGTGGCGGGCCACTGGGAGACCTAACGGCAGACGATTAGTGGCGGGCCACTGGGGCCCTTAGCACCTCTGGCAGAGCTCGCTAGGTCAGAAGAGTAAAGAATTTCATCACGTAAAATATCGGATACGTAATTTGTGTCTCATGTGACTGGAAACCTTTCCGTACTGTTAGCATCCTCTCAGTTTGTCTTGTGATCTTCTTACGTTAAAAGTAGAAAGTTCAGACTTGATATTCAGTCCATAATCAGAAAACATCTAGCGTAATGTCAACAAAAGAATTTTACTGACATGCCGGTAAGATACTCAACCACGGATCAGTATGTGCGGGGTTCAAATCGTGGGCTCGCCTGTCACTGACATCGCTTTCGAGTGAGGAAACTGACGTTAACATTGCTTTTAGTTTTACCAAAGAAGATCATAATGCTTGCTCAATCATATCAACGGAGATCATTAAGATACTAAGCATCTAACGCAACACATTTTCAGTTTCAGAATAAATTTAAAACTTTTTAAGTGTCCGTTCTTTAAAATATCTTTAATAAAACTTGTTCATTGTTTTCACGCAAACAAAAGGAAATTCAGTGAAACAAAGTGGAACAGTGGTAAACTCCCGAGTCGTCGACGTCATCATCATCATCATCATCATTATCATCATCTTCCCTTAAATTCCAGTTTAACTTGGGTCGGGATACAAATAGACTTTCGCCAACCCTCCCTATCCCACACCATATCATCAGTCAATCCCCTATTTTTCATGTCCTTCTTAATCACCGCATCCAAAGTCAATTGGGGTCTACCTCTCTGTAGCTTAACATCCAGCTCTTCCCTCCAAACTCTCTTTACTGCATCCTCATCCGCCTCTCTCAAAATGCCCATACCATCTCAATCTCGACTGAACAAACCTATCCCTGATCCCCTTAATATTCAAATTCATCCTTACATATTCATTTTCCATTCTGTCCTTCCTAGTTTTACCACATATTGGACGTAACATTATCATTTCTGCCACAAGCAAACTCTGTAAAAATTCCCTAAAAATAGTGATAAAAATAGTTCCATAAAAATTTGGCACTAAATTGGTGCCCAACACTCCTAAACAAACATCATTAAATTACAATCTACACATAAGCGATACACCGGCCGAATCGTCAAACGTTTGATCGGTAAGTAGAAACAACAATATTTCAATATTTGTCAATATTATTTTTATTTAATATTTATTTAATATTTTTATTTATTTTATTTTATTTTTAATTCAATATTTTTTATATGTCCATTTCAGTACAATTTCATATCACACTGCTAGTATCAGCGATGAAATCGGACTTATCTGTTTCAATTTAGGCATTTTGTTTAAATTAGGCATCCCGTTTGACAATTAACATATACAGGTTTTATGATTGCACGTACCTTTTAAGCATAGTGCATTTATTCACGACCGCTGTTTGTCGACCGTTTGTTTGTTTACTGTTTTGAAATATTTAAGTAGGCTTTTATATATAAGTAGGCTAACACTAATAAAATAACAACAGTTTTAGATTCTTACAACGGTTTATTACAACATCCAATTAAATAACTTTTAAATTTGTACACGCAAGTTAATGGACACACATTTTAAATACAACAAACAGAAACTGCCTTTCTCTGAAGTTTCTTTAGACTTTTCCACGATATCGAACAAACAGTTTCAAAAAAGCATATCTGCTCATGTTCAACATTACTGCGTAAAATGCATACGTTTATAGTGTCGATTTCCACTAATTTGTTAAATTATACAAATAAATTCTACTTATATGTATAACTTACGCAGTAATTATTTGTATCATTACTAAGCTAAATTATATAAATAAAAATAATTAGGCCCATAAGTATACATTACACTGTCATTTGTACTAGTTTAATTTCGGACTAATTTCAGCCACAATAATCCATCAATGAGGCTCGATTTATGAAAATAAATTGTAATTGCGATAACAACATAAAAGCGAAAGCATAGAGACGTGAAACCAGATGTTTTGAGTTCAGTATTTAGTCATACACTCAGCAACCTGACGGCGGGATTAGCGCACTTGGTTTAGTTGCGAGTCAATTATCGAAGTTAAGCTGCACCGACCTCGGTTAATATTTTGTGGGCGACCACCTTGGAAGACCGAGTGTTGGTAAAAGCTTAGGAAGGAAAAAAATCCCAGGGTGATGTAAGGTTATTCTTAAATCCGCGCCGGCTGCAATTGATGCGCCATCAAAAGGCAACGATTACTAATAACCATGGAGAGGGAGAAGGAAATGGGTCTTAAAAACAAGCATATGCGCTTCCTGACCCAGTGTGCCGTTATGTTATGTAACCTCGGATTACAGCCTTCAGCAAGCTTGTTTCGCTTACATTACGCAGAGCTTGAAACAACTGTAAATTTGCTATAATCAAGACAATTTAAGCAGTTAGGAAAATTTTAACTAAAAGGCAATGCTACCAAACTACCGCAAGAAAAACCTTTATCTACACTAGTTTGATAGAACGTAAGGACAGTGCACATTAAACTAGTGATAACTAAGCCAATTAGACAAATATTTTTTCTGCCAAATACATCGATATACTTCCAAAATTAAAAAAATTAATTTGTTGATATTGAGCAACCGCTAATGAAATATAAACTAAACGGAAATTTAAACAGTCATTTGATTAAACAACCCACTTCTAATATTTACTAATTAAACATAAGTATGATACGACAAATAAATCAGCACAGTTTAAATTTAAGGCACAAATATTCCGTGAAGCAAGTGGAAGCGCATACAAAACAAGATCGACGTTTATAAAGCTGCTACACATACTCTTATTACAAAAGCACATGATTTGAGTTGTGGCTCAGCCAGCTGCTGATGACACTGTTGTAAGATAAAACCTTATTGATCAGGTCTTCTCCAATTGGCATTATCTAAAAATGCGCAAACGCAACGCATCCAAACAGAAAATTAATCACTCAATCCAGTAAGTAAACAATTAATCGACATATCGATCAATCAATCAATAAATTGTTAAGTAGTCAGAGTCTTTTTTCACAACACACTCCATAAAGGGTACTTCATAGATAAGAATATTAGTCCCTTCGCAACGGTAATGCCTTAGCCATACAATTACAACCTATGCAGTCCACAGCTGGAGAAAAAATATGGCTTCTGACATGGTTTTCCATTGCTTTCCTTAGCGTTACATTGTAAAATATATAATTAGCACACCTTAAAAATTATCATATTATATAAGTAATTACGTAATAAGGAATATTAATAATACAATAATATAACTGACACAAAAGAACGATGAGGTCAAATTAGGTCAGATAAGGTCAGATGAGGTCAAATGAGGTCCTGGATGTAAATATAGTTCAGTTTTTTATTTAAAACTAGAATTACACAGAACACAAGAATACATAAGGTAGTATTACGACAAAACATACTCGAGGATATGTAGCCTCCCAATTAGATAATAAATACAACCAAACAACACCAGTATAATTATCATATTATATACTAATATAGCTTGATAATAATAATTAAGTGGTATTAAATGTAGACAAACACTATGAGATTTTCAATATACACATGTATATAGAAAACACTGTACATGTATATATACGAGCATTTTATACAGTACATATACACAGATCAATTTCATACGTAGACTATCTAACTCAGATTCTCTAGCTACGTTGTATTTTCACAGCGTCATGTAAGCTGCAGCCAATCTATTACAGTATATTGAAATTGCAGCAAGTGCCCTGGTAGCTACAACATATATTTGGCTGAAACTACTATTTCTAAAGAGACGACCAAGTTAGGGATGGCCATAGGCACCTCCTCAGAAGCCACAGTTTTGATAATGGGCCATTTTGATGGAATCAAGTTGTCAGTTTATGGAGCACTCTATACAAATAACTAAAGAGCCAACTGTAAATAGTAATATGAACTTAGGATGGCAGCCAATACGTAGAAAGTATTGGACAGTTTTCAATATGAATTATTTTAATATTTTAATATGAATTACAAGTTTCAAACTAACAACACCAAAACACAACCGAAGAATACAATTATACAACACATCATGTGAGTTTAAGAAATACTAAAATATCTACTGGAAAATGCGTCAAGCATTAGATGTTAAATCCACTCACTTTCAACAGGCATTCAACATTAAGAAATTAACATACACGAACCTTCCAATTCTTAAGTAGGAAACTACAAGCTCGATATATCTAAGACTTAGTTACGGTATATGCTGCTACACGTTTTATTAACAATTAGCGAAGCCTAAAGTAAAATTTGTTCTTAATTGTTTGTCAATACTTGCAAAGTATTTATCTGAATAAAACTAGAGATGTTAAATAAAATTATATTTAAAAGAACCGATCCTTATATCCATAAGCGGACTAAATAAATAACGGACGATAGGGTAGCATTATGAATTGACATCCATAATTATTTATAACTGACTCAATCGCCACAAATTAACATCAACGTTGCCATAATTATTTCAGGTGAACGCTTCGTTATAGTGTTGCCCTAATTCGAGAAAGTTAGTTGAAATTAAAATCAACTTCGTAAAATTATTTTCGAGTGTCTCGGTGGCTTAGTGTGTAAGCGCGTTAAGTATTGTCATGAAGTTTTAAATGGCTGTTCCAGAGGTCCTAGGATAAATTTCCGGTAGAGCTGATCAGAGAGTAAAATCTTGAACATTAACCTTTCTAGTGTACTGGTGTACACTGGTACACCTGACGTCTTGAAGAGAAGACCTTCAGGCTTCTGACCTTGACGTTAAACCCATATTTAAAAATAGATTCAGTAATAAATTTAATCTAAACATTATTATAATTTACAGTTTTATATTATTCTCTCTACTATGAGGCTACGAGGGCCTAGACGGTACAACACTTGCCTAATAGATACGAGATCTTGTATTTTGTTGCTACAGCAATTGATACCTTCTATATATTACTATGACAATATATGCATCCCAGCCACTAGCAATTTCCTTAGCTACAGAAATTAATACATTTTTATTGCCATGACAATTGAAAACCAAAAAATTAGACTTCTGCATAGTAACTAAATATTCAAATTAAATTTAGTCTACGACTACTATACATACACCGGATTATTACAAGCACTTCAAGGCAGTCAACGAACAGATGACTACAAGTTCTAAAACTAAACTATTTTAAGTATTCTACTATACAACACAACAGATGATCTACGTCCAGAATAACGGCATGATATCAGCTAATACTATAGGTGGTATTGAGAAATAACTGCTGTCAGCTGACTACAATGACTTACCCAGATTATGCCAAAAATCTGCAGCAGATAAAAAAGGCTCGAGAAGCGCCTCGTGCGAAACAACGTTGTCAATCTTTAAACTTGACCGCACGCTCGGCTTAGAGACCACGAGGTTATATACTAGCAAAGCTAATTAAAGTAATCAGCAATTAAGATTCGAACTAAAGACATACGCAGGTATCTAAGAAGAGATACTGTCAAAGAAACTAACTAACGTAAGTCCGTGCAACGGTGCTAAAGAGTTAACAGTAACTCGAGCATTCGAAGTCAATGGAATATTCCACTGCAGATTAAATGTATTAGATTGTATAAATAACAATAATTCTTCCAATGAACTCTGTGACCGCTACAGCAGTTAATTAAATCCATTTGCATACTTTCAGAAACCCTGAAAAAATACGACCTAGTATGACTAACACTGTAATCATAATGAGAGTTAATTCAGCTGGAAAACTAAATTTGAATACGTGCAGAAAAAATCCTTGAAATCCAACTTAAACATTCTCTTAACGATTGCTTACTGAAAAAAAAACACTGAAATTATTTGACGGATTATATCATCACTGACGTCATCATTGACACAGGAAACAGAATAAAAAACATATTAATTACTGCCTGTTGTCACCACTTAGATCTAATAAACCAAAAATAACATCGCCTAAGATGTAAATCCTTATCATCAGAATGTAGTTCAATTTTTACTAATAAACTTTTACATATAAATAAATGATCCTAAATTTAAATTTCTTATAAGAACAATACTACAAATCATTATCATATAAATCCAATCGAGTCCTCAGTTTTGGTCCAGTTTTAGCCACAGCATTACGCTTCAGAGTCGCCTCTCCTACAGTCAATTTTCTATCGTCCAACCAGGCAGGAGGCGGTTTCTTCGGCAAGGTCCCATACATAACTTCCACCGGAGCTGACATGTCCCTTCTATGGTCCCATGAGTTACCTGTCCCATATTCTCTTTGGGGTCTAGTTTCATAATCTCTATATTTACCATTGCTGGTCCCGGATTCTAAAATACTACTGTCTGAAGCTTTTCTCTCGCGATAGGGTAACGCTGAACTAGATCTTTGGACCCCGTGATAAGGCTGAGGACTGAGAGTTTTTGCGCGATTTTCTAAAATATCTCTAGAAGGAGAAAGAGTGTACTGCGGGTAAGTATCCCTAGGTACAGTCCGGGGGGCAACCCCAACTAGACCCTGATTCAAATTGTCATTTTTCGATTTTTGATTTCTCTGATTTCCTCGATCGGAATAACCAGACATAGGATTTCCTGTCAATGGGAAATTTTTGCCCGAGGAGTTATTTCCGCCGGTAGAGTTTTCCCTTGATTTTGGATTTCCACTGACGGCAGAAATTCCCGGAGCGAGAGGCATCCTAGGGGATCGAGTACCTAACGTCATTCTGCTTCCATATCCATTATCAGGTGTGGCAGAGCTACCTGCAGAGCTACCATTTCCAAATGTTTGCAGCGCTCGTCCTGGCTTATTTCTACCCCTAGGTAAACTCCAATAAAGATACAAATCATCGTCGTGATTTTCCATTTCCGTTTTCGGCGCCTCTCGCAAAGACTGGTTACGCCTGGGTCGATTCGCCCCCAAATGATCAGGCTTCATCGGCGGTAGCGGTTTCTCAAATGGCGTGTACTTCGGAGTTTTATCGGGAGGAAGAGGCTGAATCTTCGGTACACGATCGTGACGAAATATAGTTGAAGCATCTGTGACTCTAGCGGGTCTAGCAGATGATGTTTGGAAAGGGGTGCTCGGAGCAGAGGGTTCTTTGATGTTGCTAAGCCCTGTACCAGGAGAGGCAATAAATTTGGTAGCACCAGTAGAGCGGCTAGCAGGAACTAAAATATTACCTCCATTTCCCGGAGAAACACCAAAATTAGTTGTACCAGGAGTACGCGTTAAAGTGGAATTACCCATCCCGATTGACTTTCCAACAGGACTACTCCCACCAGTGGAATTACCAATAGGAGTACTCATACCTCCAGAATTACCCATTCCCGTGGTTCTTTCTAAAGGACTACCAGTTCTCAGAGAACTACCCGACGCTACGGAATTTCCCATCTTACTATCCAACTGTGGCGGGCTTCCCATTGCCCTGGAATTACAAGTTCTTATTTCAACACCATCTCCACCAACAATGCTACTCGAGGTGGCATAGCCAGCATCACCATAGTTCATCTCAGAACCCACTATGTTGTAGACATCTGGGGTGGACAAAGGAGCGGTGAGAGGCAGACGATTGGACGGCGAATGATTCAACTGAATCTGACTTATATAACTGTTCTGCTTAACGACTTTTCTTCTCGCCAACATCTTCTCAAATCTGGATCCATTATTGATTTTGCCTCTCGAAACACGAGCGTCATCGTCGGCGCAGCAGCTGCTGCAGCAGTGCCAGCAGCATACTATAGCTACTCCGATAATTCCACCAATCAGGAAACAGGTGATGCCGACCGCTGCGAGGTGGTAAGCCTGGTAGCCGTCCTGACGGCGCAGCGATGAGGATGCAATAATGGCAGCGTCTTCTTCTGTGAGGTGACGCAGGAAATGTAGGAAGCGCGACCATGAAGAAAGGTGCACCAGTAGTGGAAGTAGTGGATAAGTGAGTAACGCCGAGTTGGAAGGCGGTAGTGGAATGGGAATTGTAGTAGTTGTTTGAGAGTAATTGTTTGAGAGTAATTGTTTGAGAGTAATTATTTGAGAGTAGTTATTTTAAAGTAGTTGATTGACAGTAGTTGTTTGTGAGCAATTGTTTCATAGTAGTTGATTGATTATAGTTGTTTGAGAGTAGTTGTTTTAGAGTAGTTGTTTGAGTGTAGTTGTTTGAAAGTAGTTGTTTGACAGTAGTTGTTTAACAGTAATTGTTTCACAGTAAAATGTGAGTAGATTAATTTTGATTGTTTGAGAATAGTTGTTTGAGAGTAGTTGTTTGGTAGTAACATTTGACAAATGTGAAGAAACAGTTGTGGTTTTATAGAATGACGAGTTGTAGAGGCGTGATTGAAGTAGTAGCGACACCATCAGGTTTACATCAAATCAGAAGAGATGAGAACATGCAAACAAAAAACAAAATAAGAAATAAAAATACAAGGAAACGTAAGTTATATGTAATAACCATAACATACACTAACTTTCAAACTAATAATTAAGAGAACTGAATAATTCAAAAGCTAAATTTAGAAATTTGTCAAAGAAGAAATAATACTATGAAGATTATTACTGAAAAGTAAAATTAAAATTAAGATATAAAAATGAGGCTATAGATTAAAATAAAACATTAGAAATCCTTGGAACAGAATTCGTGCAACAATTGATTCTTTAAATAAATATAATAATAGTAATAACCCCAGGTTCTTTACACCGGGGTAAAAAGAAAAATTTAAAAAAAAAAGTAATAATAACAATAATAGTAATAAGAGTAATAATAATATTGATTCCGTTTTCTCATATATGAATGGATAGTGACTAGGAAGTAGGCCTACAAATAATCTTAAAGCTCGGACATATAAACCTATCAATCAATCAATCAATCAATCAATCAATCAATCAATCAATCAATCAATCAATAGGGACGTCACTAACCTACAAGTGAGGGTAACGTGCTGTTCAAGATTTTAAACTAGAGAGAATACAACATCACATCAAAAAATACAACAAAACTAGGCAAGATATAACAAGTTAAAATAAGAAAAAATAAACTGATGTCTAAGTTTACTTATATGTATGAAAAACACATCTTTAAAATATTCAGAATATTAAACTATTCTACGAGTAAAAGAGAAATAACTAAATGAATTTAAAACTATTGTCATGCAATCTCCACAGCATTAGGCCAATACACATGCTAATGGGTACAGACATCATGAAAAAAGAATACAATACAAGAACTCAATTTTATTTTGAAATATTCAAGAACAATCTATGAATAAATTAAATTACAAAGATCAAATTAGCTTAGGAAAATAAGCCTCTATAAATAATACGATGAAGAAAACTAAAATTAAATTAGTAGCTACATTGAAAAACAAGGAACTGATTCATGCCATGCCATATATGCTGATATATATCCTCATAAGAAAAAATGGCCAAGATTAAAATTAAATTGGTATAAACTGAAATAAATCAATGAAGTGTTTCATTATTTATTTGGAGTTAAGTATTCTAATAATCAAAGTATATTATTTGTACTTAAAATAATAAATATTTGAAGGCAGTTATATTAAATAATTTTGTCCAACGCTTAAACAGCCTCAGTTCATTACGGTTTAGTGAATATCTTCACATTTTACAATTTCTTATTAAAGACATATAAGCATTGATTTTTTCTTCTTTTAGTAAAAGTCTTTAAAAACTAAATAATCTGTCAATAATCTTTAATAAGAGAATAAAATAAAGGAATAATAGTTATAGAATCATCATCATCTCCTTCCTCCCTTTAATCTCAATTTAACTAGGGCCGAGATACGAATAGACCTTCTCCACTCCTCCACTTGTCCCTTACCATACCATCAGTCAATCCCTTATAACCTCTTCTATTCGATTTAAAAAAGTTTGTAGTAAATTTAATAATAGTTAAAGAATAATAATCAATAATTAATTTGATAACGATACTTTGTCAAATCCAATAAATAGCATTATTATTATTATCATTATTAAGATTTTATTTTTATTACTAAGATATTTATAAATGTACTTTTTATTTATTTAAAGATGTTTTATAAATGTCGCAAAAATGTAAAATATTTTTGTGTTTAGAAAATAAAGAGATGAGATAGTTAACATGAAAATAGAAGCTGAATCGTTACAATTGATATCCAATCATGAATGTGCAAAACGATTCCATGCCACTACTGATTTGAATATTTTATACACAAGCAGGAAGCTTTTGTATATAAGAAAATATTGACAAACAATGTTCATGAAATTTATTGCTGAATTAAGCAGGTAGGGTTGCAAATAGTTATGCACAATATATTAAACATACTTAGTAGAAAAATACATAATGTTTCGAACGTTACAATCGTTATCATATTCCGCAAAAACCAGTTAAATGTTCGCTAGTCCAAATATTGGCTGATTTGTTCGTCATTCGGATTCATAAATCACACAAGTTTTGGAACATAGTATCAGTTAGCTAATAGGTCATCCTAAAGAATTGCTGAAGCAAAAATTGCAAGCACTGTCTTAAATCTATCACAGTAATTTTTCTAGAAGAGAACTTTGTACTTATACGATACTAAAATTCTTGATAAGGTATGATATTAATAGTCAAAAAGCGAAAGCTATTAGCCATAGAAAAGTCTTCAGTTAGATTTCTAAGTCTAAGTCTAAGTCGATAAAATACAGTAATACAGTAATAACAAGCGAATCGTGGTTATAAAATAGTGAAACTCTATTCATGATTTTGTTGTAAGAAGATTATTCGCAATACAGTAAAAGTTAGCATGTGAAAGTTGAAGCTGAGTCCGAATATACCGTTTGTGCAGAATTTTATTAAGTTTAACTAGAACTGCAACACAATTTTCCTACAAATACAGTTGATAGCTTTACTATATTCCATAATTAACAAGAAGAAAACTATTCTATAAATATATATATATATATATATATATATATATATATATATATATATATATATATATATATATATTTGATAATGCTACGTAATGTGCCTACTCGTAGTATTTAAATGTCGTGAACTACGCCTTGGATTATTCTGGAAGTATTGCCTAACATCCATTAACATGGCCGTCTCGCTATCATCGCTTATTGCGCTCCTATTGCTCATGGTTCTTGTTTGCTGACTCATAGGTCTAGGGCTATTATTCTTAGAGCCAGGTGAACCAGTGAGCGCCGGATTGAGTTGGCTAGCCGCCTGCGAGTTATGACTCATTCTCTGCGGGCTGTGACTCATCGTTCTATTATGCTGACTCATCATATCGTCGCCACTTTGAAATCCAGTCGGCCAATCAAATGTATAACCTGTAGACGTTCTTCTATGATTCACACCATCCGCGTTCTGATAAGTTATCGCAGATTTTCTCAGACTATTGGAATTTCCAGTACTATTTACAGATACCGCAGGCCTATCTCTATTACAATACGGACTTAACTTAATCGCATAATTTTGATTGTTTTGGCGAGTTATTGATGCATCACTTTGAGCAAACCATGATTCATGTTTAGTAACATTACTATACCGTTCATCTCCCGCCTCTAGACTCGGGGCTACCGTTGAGAGTGTCTCTATTTTGCCGTTACTTTTCTGCTCAACGACAGTAGCGCGAGATCGAAACATTTCGGCCGGAAGAAAAGCATAGTCTCCCGTTTCAGAGGCCGCACTAATCATGTTACCCTTGGCAACGGTTGGCAAGACAACGGATGGATTCGCATCCTTTCCGACGACAAATATAAATCGATGACAATGAAGCAGAAAAATGAACACGACTATGCCCCCCAGAAAAAAGCAGATCACCCCAACGATGATGACATGATAGTACCGGACCGGTGAAGAGGCTACGGGGGGTGAGACCCCATCGAGGGTTGGGGGTGAGCTGGAGGGCCTCTTTCCCCCTGAGATAGACAATTCGTCCAGATCGTGCAGGTCTGAAATGTTAGTAATTGTAACTTTTGGCGGCATGCTATTAATGTTAGTAGAGTTATATAGTTAAAATTGTTAATATAATATCAAGCAGAAATAACGTGATAACAACTAAAGTTTTAAACGTATCGCGTTAGTTTTATTCTAAATATAAAATTAGAGGTTTTATAAATATAACACCTCAAATATAGCCTCCTGAGACAAAATCTTAAATGTTAGTTATAGCAATTTTAACGGCATGCTATTAATGTGAATAGAGTTACCTAATTAGAAATGTTAATATAATATCAAGCAAAAATAACACTAAAATAATTAACGTGTTAAAAGTTACGCATTTTTTATTGTAAATATTAAACTTGAAGTGGTATAAATATTGTACAAATATAACTATGACTGTTAGATGCAATGCTAGGTAAAATGTATTACATAAAAAAGTGTATAATTTTTAAATAAAAAATTCTTATCAAAATGTCACTTTAAAATCAAATAAGGATACAAAAGGTAAAATTAAGTTGCAAAAATAATATAAAATTATCTTAAAAGTAACAATTACCAAAGTTAATCTGTTAGCATACAAACGTATTTAATTATAATTTTATTAATTAAAATTTGACAGTACTATTTTATAGTTAGTTAATAAATAATACCGCTGACAATTGCAAAAAAAAAAAACAGCATAAAAAATATACTTTGCTTGATATAGGCCTATATGCAAAACATTATAATGTTATTTACGAACTTCGACAACTTTAATTGATAGCAGAAAAATTATAATTAATGTTAGTTAAATCAATCAAGGTTCAAGTTAGCTAACAAGCAATTAATTACTTGCATATCTAATACCTCTAAAATAGCTCTAAATGTAGTTAGCCAAAAATAAAATT
>CAJHZI010000018.1:0-20713 GCA_905160935.1 Enchytraeus crypticus
TTAGGAAGTTATTGTCTGTTACGTAACTGAACTCTTGTCCACTATTTGACACTTACGCCCTCTTTTGTCAGCCCAGCTTATGTATGTATCTCTCTCCTACTGGTCATTTGATAAATCGACTTGAATAGTTCACAGTATAGGACAGGAGTTACGCCATTTATTGAATTATCACTAGAATTCCCTTGTAGTAGCAAAACAACTTAGTTTTTGACATTTTGCATACAATATTATACTCATAAGGCAATAGATTTTAAATTGTATCAGCACAATGGGAAAATCCAAAGAAACTTCTCCTACAAAGCGTGCACTAATTGTGGTACTGCATGAGCTGAACATGTCTCATAGTGAGGTAGCTAGACGTTTACACATAGCCAAGTCGACAGTGACTTGAGCTATAACGAGAATGAATGAACTGAAGGGCTATAAGTCTCGCAGAAGGTCTGGACGTCCGCGCATCACCTCGCCTCGCACTGACAGAAAAGTCCGACGGGTTGCTACAGCGCATCCAACCTGGTCTTTAGCGCAAATTGCTTCTCAGACATGATCAGCAGTAAGTGGCAGGACTGTGAGAAGACGTCTTCAAACTGAATTCAACCTACCATCGCGACGCCCAGCAAGGAAACCTCGCCTGACCGCCAAGGATATTAAGGATCGCCTGAGATTCTGTAGAATCTACCGTCACTGGACGTGTGATAATTGGATGAAAGCTCTCTTTTCGGACGAATCAACGTTCTCGCAGTTCAGATCCTACATCAGAAACGTGCGGCGTCCAGCAAATCAACGGTATAACGCCCGCTATGTGATACCGTCTGTGCGGCAAGCACCAACAATAATGGTCTGTGGAGCTTCTCAGGAACTGGTAGAGGTGGCCTGTGGTTTATGCCGACAAATACTTCGATCAACGGACACAAATATCTATCAGTTTTGCAAGATAAACTATTGTTAAACATGGAATTGCTTAACTGTTCAATATTTCAGCATGATGGAGCGCCCTGCCATCCGTCAGCCATTGTTACCAACTGGCTCACAGAACAAGGTGTGGAGGTCCTTGGACCTTGGCCTGGGTCAAGTTCAGATCTCAATCCTATTGAAAAACTGTGGGTTTGCTTGAAACAGAAGGTAGCAGCAATGAATCCGTCAACTGAACAAGAACTTATTAAAGCAATTAAGCGAGTGCGGACTAGCGAAATAACACCCGAGTACTGTCGCAATCTTGTGCATTCCATGCCTGATCGGATTAAAGCAGTCATTGCAAACAAAGGAAGGCACACCAGATACTGAGACTAGTGAAAATATGTATGTAGTACATTGACGTTTAATAAACATAAACAGTAGTTGCTTTACTTTTAGGCACGTCTGGCGCTTACAGATTAATTTGGTCATTGTTAGTGTATTTTATGCTCATCGGTGTCTAACTTGTGCCATGACTGTATGATAAATTATTGATATATAATATATATATTAGTATATATTATATATTGAGTGGAAGGTGGGCGAAGTTGCTAGTGTGGAAGGATGGAAGGGTACAATGGTAGAAGACTACAAGGGTGCAAAGGTACATGTGTGATTCTGCCGTATGGTGAATGGAATTGTATATATTACATTGAAAATATTTTGCCATCTATTGAAAGCATTTTTTTTGGCAGTAGTGTAAGTGTGGTTAGGTGCAAGGGTGGAAGGATGGAAGGGTACAAGAGTAGAAGAGTACAAGCGTGCAAAGCTGCATGGGTGATTCTGCCGTATGGTGACTGGAATTGTATATATTACATTGAAAATGATTGCCATCTATTGAAAGCATTTCATTTGCAGTAGTGAGGATGTGGAAAAGGTGCAAGGGTGGAAGAATGGAAGGGTATAAGGGTATAAGAGTACATGGGTTGCACAAGGTTCAAGAGTGATTATGTCGTCTGGTGAATGGAATTATATATTATATTGAATATGATTGCCGTCTATTGAAAGCATTTCATTTGGCACTTAGTGCAAATGGTTATTGGTTATAATATTAATATTATTTTTATTTTTATTTTGAAATTATTATTATTATTTAATTATTATTATTCATATACTAAATATATATTCTATTATGTTAGAGTATATCTGAAAAAATAAAAATTTTCTATATATATAATATTATATATTGTGTTATTACTACAATACAATACAATACAGTAAAGTATATTACGCTACATTAAGGCGTAATTCAGATAGACATATGTCCCTGGAATATTTCAACATTAGGAATTTATTCCGTAATATTTTGATAGGCTTGAATGAACCACGCAGCATACTTCTGTAGCAGATTTTTATGTGGTGCTGCAGGGTTCACGATCCTCACTTCATTTTAACATGCTTTCAAAATATTGCTTTAGCTAGCGTTAGGAACGTGGAGGTCACATATATATATATATATATATATATATATAGATATATATAAATATATATATATATATATATATATAAATTTATTGTGGTGGAAGTGTGGAAGGGTGCAAGGGTGAAATGATGGAAGGATACAAGGGTATAAGAGTACAAGGGTGCAAAGCTGCATGTGTGATTCTGCCGTATGGTGAATGGAATTGTATGTATTACCTTGAAAATGATTGCCATCTATTGAAAGCATTATATTTGGCAGTAGTGGAAGTGTGGAAGGGTGCCAGGGTGGAAGGATGGAAGAATACAAAGGTAGAAGAGTAGAAGGGTTGCGCAAGGCGCAAGTGTGATTATGTCGTCTGTTGAATAGAATTATATATTATATTGAATATGATTGCCGTCTATTGAAAGCATTTTATTTTCACCAGTGGAAGTGTGGAAAGGTGCAAGTGTGGAAGGATGGAAGGGTACAAGGGTATAAGAGTACAAGGGTGCAAAGTTGCATGTGTGATTCTGCCGTATGGTGAATGGAATTGTATATATTACATTGAAAATGATTGCCATCTATTGAAAGCATTTTATTTGGCAGTAATGGAAGTGTGGAAGGGGGCATGGGTGGAGGGATGGAAGGGTACAAGGGTAGAAGAGTACAAGGGTTGCGCAAGGTGCAAGTGTGATTATGTCGTCTGGTGAATAGAATTAGATATTATGTTGAATATGATTGACGTCTATTGAAAGCATTTCATTTGGCACTGAGTGCAATTGGTTCTTGGTTATATTATTAATAATATTATTATTATTATATTAAAATTATTATTATTATATATAAAAATATATATATATATATTTACATATATTGTATTATATATATTATAATATATATATAATATTGTGTTATTAATACAATACAGTGCAATACAGTAAAGTAAAATATGCTACATTATCTCGTAATTCAGTTAGACAAGCCTCCCTGGAATATCTTAACATTAGGATTTTATTCCGTAATATTTTGATACGCTTGAATGAACCACGCAGCATATTTCTGTAGCAGATTTTTATATGATGCTACAGGGGTAACGATCCTCATTTCATTTTTTCATGCTTTCAAAATATTGATTTAGCTAGGGTTAGGGACGTGGAGGTCGTATATATATATATATATATATATATATATATATATATATATTTATAGTAGTGGAAGTGTGGAAAGGTGCAAGGGTGGAAGATGGAAGGGTACAAGGGTATAAGAGTACAAGGGTGCAAAGCTGCATGGGTGAATCTGCCGTCTGGTGAATAGAATTGTATAAACTACATTGAAAATGATTGCCATCTATTGAAAGCATTTTATTTGGCAGTAGTGGAAGTGTGGAAAGGTGCAAGGGTGGAAGGATGGAAGGGTACAAGGTTGGAAGAGTACAAGGGTTGCGCATGGTGCAAGTGTGATTATGTCGTCTGGAGTAAAGAAATATATATTACATTGAATATGATTGCCGTCTATTGAAGGCATTTCCATTTGGCACTTAGTGCAATTGGTTATTGCTTATAATATTAATATTATTATTATTATTATATTAAAATTATTATTATTATTTATAAATATATATATATATATATATATATATATATATATATATATATATTATGTTATATATATATTATAATATATATATAATATTATATATTGTGTTATTAATACAATACAATACAATACAGTAAAGTATATTACGCTACATTAAGGCGTAATTCAGATAGACATGTGTCCCTGGAATATTTCAACATTAGGAATTTATTCCGTAATATTTTGATAGGCTTGAATGAACCACGCAGCATACTTCTGTAGCAGATTTTTATGTGGTGGTGCAGGGTTCACGATCCTCACTTCATTTTTACATGCTTTCAAAATATTGCTTTAGCTAGCGTTACGAACGTGGAGGTCACATATATATATATATATATATATATATATATATATATAGATATATATATATATATATATATATATATATATATATATATATATATATAAATATATATATATATATATATATATATATATTTATTGTAGTAGAAGTGTGGAAAGGTGCTAGGGTGAAAGGATGGAAGGATACAAGGGTATAAGAGTACAAGGGTGCAAAGCTGCATGGGTGATTCTGCCGTATGGTGAATGGAATTGTATACATTACATTGAAAATGATTGCCATCTATTGAAAGCATTTTATTTGGCATCAGTGGAAATGTGGAAAGGTGCAAGGGTGGAAGGATGGAAGGGTACAAGGGTATAAGAGTACAAGGGTGCAAAGCTGCATATGTGATTCTGCCGTATGGTGAATGGAATTGTATATATTACATTGAAAATGATTGCCATCTATTGAAAGCATTTTATTTGGCAGTAATGAAAGTGTGGAAGGGTGCATGGGTGGAGGGATGGAAGGGTACAAGGGTAGAAGAGTACAAGGGTTGCGCAAGGTGCAAGTGTGATTATGTCGTCTGGTGAATAGAATTATATATTGTATTGAATATGATTGCCGTCTATTGAAAGCATTTCATTTGGCACTGAGTGCAATTGGTTCTTGGTTATATTATTAATAATATTATTAATATTATATTAAAATTATTATTATTATATATCAATATATATATATATTTATATATATTATATTATATATATTATAATATATATATACAATATTATATATTGTGTTATTAATACAATACAGTGCAATACAGTAAAGTAAAATACGCTACATTATGGCGTAATTCAGTTAGACAAGCCTCCCTGGAATATCTTAACATTAGGATTTTATTCCGTAATATTTTGATACGCTTGAATGAACCACGCAGCATATTTCTGTAGCAGATTTTTACATGATGCTACAGGGTTCACGATCCTCATTTCATTTTTACATGCTTTCAAAATATTGCTTTAGCTAGCGTTAGGAACGTGGAGGTCACATATATATATATATATATATATATATATATATATATATATATATATATAGAGAGAGAGAGATATATATATATATTTATATATATATATATATATATATATATATATATATATATTTATTGTAGTGGAAGTGTGGAAAGACGCAAGGGTGAAAGGATGGAATAGTACAAAAGTATAAGAGTACAAGGGTGCAAAGCTGCATGGGTGATTCTGCCGTATAGTGAATGGAATTGTATATATTACATTGAAAATGATTGCCATCTATTGAAAGCATTATATTTGGCACTAGTGGAAGTGTGGAAAGGTGCAAGGGTGGAAGGATGGAAGGGTACAAGGGTATAAGAGTACAAGGGTGCAAAGCTGCATATGTGATTCTGCCGTATGGTGAATGGAATTGTATATATTACATTGAAAATGATTGCCATCTATTGAAAACATTTTATTTGGCAGTAGTGGAAGTGTGGAAAGGTGCAAGGGTGGAAGGTTGGAAGGGTACAAGGTTGGAAGAGTACAAGGGTTGCGCATGGTGTAAGTGTGATTATGTCGTCTGGTGTAAAGAATTATATATTATATTGAATATGATTGCCGTCTATTGAAAGCATTTCATTTGGCACTTAGTGCAATTGTTTATTGCTTATAATATTAATATTATTATTATTATTATTATATTAAAATTATTATTATTATATATAAATATATATATATATATATATATATATATATTATGTTATATACATATATTATAATATATATATAATATTATATATTGTGTTATACAATACAATACAATACAGTAAAGTATAATACGCTACATTATGGCGCAATTCAGATAGACATGTGTCCATGGAATATCTTAACATTAGGAATCTATTCCGTAAAATTTTGATACGCTTGAATGAACCACGCAGCATATTTCTGTAGCAGATTCTTATGTGATGCTGCAGGGTTCACGATCCTCATTTCATTTTTACATGCTTTCAAAATATTGCTTTAGCTAGCGTTAGGGACGTGGAGGTCACACACATATATACATATATATATATATATATATATATATATATATATATATATATATATATATATATATATAGTAGTGGAAGTGTGGAATGGTGCAAGGGTGGAAGCATGGAAGGGTACAAGGGTAGAAGAGTACAAGGGTTGCGCAAAGTGCAAGTGTGATATTGTCGTCTGGTGAATGGAATTATATATTATATTGAATATGATTGCCATCTATTGAAAGCATTTTATTTGGCACCAGTGGAAGTAAGGAAAGGTGCAAGGGTGGAAGGATGAAAGGGTACAAGGGTATAGGAGTACAAGGGTGCAACGTTGCATGTGTGATTCTGCCGTATGGTGAATGGAATTGTATATATTACATTGAAAATGATTGCCATCTATTGAAAGCATTTTATTTGGCAGTAATGGAAGTGTGGAAGGGTGCATGGGTGGAGGGATCGAAGGGTACAAGGGTGGAAGACTACAAGGGTTGCGCAAGGTGCAAGTGTGATTATGTCGTCTGGTGAATAGAATTATATATTATATTGAATATGATTGCCGTCTATTGAAAGCATTTCATTTCGCACTGAGTGCAATTGGTTCTTGGTTATATTATTAATATTATTATGATTATTTTATTAAAATTATTATTATTATATATAAATATATATATATATATATATTTATATATATTATATTATATATATTATAATATATATATAATATTATATATTGTGTTATTAATACAATACAGTGCAATACAGTAAAATAAAATACGCTACATTATCTCGTAATTCAGTTAGACAAGCCTCTTTGGAATATCTTAACATTAGGATTTTATTCCGTAATACTTTGATACGCTTGAATGAACCACGCAGCATATTTCGGTAGCAGATTTTTATATGATGCTACAGGGTTCACGATCCTCATTTCATTTTTACATGCTTTCAAAATATTGATTTAGCTAGGGTTAGGGACGTGGAGGTCATATATATATATATATATATATATATATATATATATATAGTGATCTATCTCCTATATCTCTTATTTATATATATATCTATATTATATATATCATATAACTCACTATATATATATCTATATATATTTATAGTAGTGGAAGTGGTGGAAAGGTGGCAAGGTGGAAGATGGAAGGGTACAAGGTTATGTAGTACAATGGTGGCAAGCTGCATGGGTTAATCTGCCGTATGGTGAATAGAATTGATATACTACATTGAAAATGATTGCCATCCATTGAAAGCATTTTATTTGCAGTATGGGACTGGATGTGGAAAAGGTGCAAGGGTGAAGAGTGGGCAGGGTAAAGGTTTGAAGGTAAAGGGTTGCGCATGGTGGCAAGTGTGATATGTCGTCTGTGTAAAAGAATGATATATTATATTGAATATGATTGCCGTCTATTGAAGGCATTTCCATTTGGCACTTAGTGCAATTGGTTATTGCTTATAATATTAATATTATTATTATTATTATTATATTAAAATTATTATTATTATATATAAATATATATATATATATATATATTATGCTATATATATATTATAATATATATATAATATTATATATTGTGTTCTTAATACAATACAATACAATACAGTAAAGTACATTACGCCACATTATGGCGTAATTCAGATAGACATGTGTCTCTGCAATATCTTAAAATTAGGAATTTATTCCGTAATATTTTGATAGGCTTGAATGAACCACGCAGCATATTTCAGTAGCAGATTTTTATGTGATGCTGCATGGTTCACAATCCTCACTTCATTTTTACATGCCTTCAGAATATTGCTTTAGCTAGCGTTAGGGACGTGGAGGTCACCTATATATATATATATATATATATATATATATATATATATATATATATATATATATATAAATATATATATATATATATATATATATATATTTATTGTAGTAGAAGTGTGGAAAGGTGCTAGGGTGAAAGGATGGAAGGATACAAGGGTATAAGAGTACAAGGGTGCAAAGCTGCATGGGTGATTCTGCCGTATGGTGAATGGAATTGTATACATTACATTGAAAATGATTGCCATCTATTGAAAGCATTTTATTTGGCATCAGTGGAAATGTGGAAAGGTGCAAGGGTGGAAGGATGGAAGGGTACAAGGGTATAAGAGTACAAGGGTGCAAAGCTGCATATGTGATTCTGCCGTATGGTGAATGGAATTGTATGTATTACATTGAAAATGATTGCCATCTATTGAAAGCATTTTATTTTTCAGTAGTGGAAGTGTGGAAGGGTGCATGGGTGGAAGGATGGAAGGGTACAAGGGTGAAGAGTACCAAGGGTTGCGCAGGTGCAAGTGGGATTATTCGTCCTGGTGAATGAATTATAATTCATATTGAATATGGATTGCCGTCTATGTAAGCATTTCATGGCACTGCGGTCAATTGGTTCTTGGTTCTCTTAATTCCTATTATTATTATTCTTATGTTCGAATTATTAGTTATTATATATAAATATATCTATTCTATATATTTAATATATTACATATTATATCATTTATACTATATATATAATATTATTATATGTTATTAATCCATTACCATACAATACAGTACCGTTAATCCGGCCAAACAAAAAAAGAAAAAAAAAAAAAAACATTATGGCGTATTCAGATCGCATTGTCTCTGACTATCTTAACATTTGGAATTATTCGTATATTTTGATAGCTTGATGAACCACGACAGGCATATTTCCTGTTAGCAGAGATTTTTATGTGGATCGCTGCCGGTTCACAATCCTCACTGCTCACTGCTTCCTTTTACAGCTTTCAAACTATGGATTTAGCTAGGGTTAGGGAGTGAGATCACATAATATAATATATATAATATATATATATATACATACATATATATATATATATATATATATATATATATATATATATATATATATATATATATTTATTGTAGTGGAAGTGTGGAAAGGTGCAGGGATGGAAGGATGGAAGGGTACAAGGTTAGAAGAGTACAAGGGTTGCGCAAGGTGCAAGTGTGATTGTGTCGTCTGGTGAATAGAATTATATATTATATTGAATATGATTGCCGTCTATTGAAAGCATTTTATTTGGCACCAGTGGAAGTGTGGAAAGCTGCAAGAGTGGAAGGATGGAAGGGTACAAGGGTATAAGAGTACAAGGGTGCAAAGCTGCATGTGTGATTCTGCCGTATGGTGAATGGAATTGTATATATTACATTGAAAATGATTGCCATCTATTGAAAGCATTTTATTTGGCTGTAATGGAAGTGTGGAAGGGTGCATGGGTGGAGGGATGGGAGGGTACAAGGGTGGAAGACTACAAGGGTTGCGCAAGGTGCAAGTGTGATTATGTCGTCTGGTGAATAGAATTATATATTATATTGAATATGATTGCCGTCTATTGAAAGCATTTCATTTCGCACTGAGTGCAATTGGTTCTTGGTTATATTATTAATATTATTATGATTATTTTATTAAAATTATTATTATTATATATAAATATATATATATATATATATTTATATATATTATATTATATATATTATAATATATATATAATATTATATATTGTGTTATTAATACAATACAGTTCAATACAGTAAAGTAAAATACGCTACATTATGGCGTAATTCAGTTAGACAAGCCTCCCTGGAATATCTTAACATTAGGATTTTCTTCCGTAATATTTTGATATACGCTTGAATGAACCACGCAGCATATTTCTGTAGCAGATTTTTATATGATGCTACAGGGTTCACGATCCTCATTTCACTTTTACATGCTTTCAAAATATTGATTTAGCTAGGGTTAGGGACGTGGAGGTCATATATATATATATATATATATATATATATATATATATATATATATATATATATTTATAGTAGTGGAAGTGTGGAAAGGTGCAAGGGTGGAGGATGGAAGGGTACAAGGGTATAAGAGTACAAGGGTGCAAAGCTGCATGGGTGAATCTGCCGTATGGTGAATAGAATTGTATATACTACATTGAAAATGATTGCCATCTATTGAAAGCATTTTATTTGGCAGTAGTGGAAGTGTGGAAAGATGCAAGGGTGGAAGGATGGAAGGCTACAATGTTGGAAGAGTACATGGGTTGCGCATGGTGCAAGTGTGATTATGTCGTCTTGTGTAAAGAATTATATATTATATTGAATATGATTGCCGTCTATTGAAAGCATTTCATTTGGCACTGAGTGCAATTGGTTCTTGGTTATATTATTAATATTATTATTATTATTATTATTATATTAAAATTATTATTATTATATATAAATATATATATATATATTTATATATATTATATTATATATATTATAATATATATATAATATTATATATTGTGTTATTAATACAATACAGTGCAATACAGTAAAGTAAAATACGCAACATTATATATATATATATATATATTATGTTATATATATATTATAATATATATATAATATTATATATTGTGTTATTAATACAATACAATACAATACAGTAAAGTATATTACGCTACATTATGGCGTAATTCAGATAGACATGTGTCCCTGAAATATTTTAACATTAAGAATTTATTCCGTAATATTTTGATAGGCTTGAATGAACCCCGCAGCATACTTCTCTAGCAGATTTTTATGTGGTGCTGCAGGGTTCACGATCCTCACTTCATTTTTACATGCTTTCAAAATATTGCTTTAGCTAGCGTTAGGAACGTGGAGGTCACATATATATATATATATATATATATATATATATATATATATATATATATAGAGAGAGAGAGATATATATATATATTTATATATATATATATATATATATATATATATATATATATTTATTGTAGTGGAAGTGTGGAAAGACGCAAGGGTGAAAGGATGGAATAGTACAAAAGTATAAGAGTACAAGGGTGCAAAGCTGCATGGGTGATTCTGCCGTATAGTGAATGGAATTGTATATATTACATTGAAAATGATTGCCATCTATTGAAAGCATTATATTTGGCACTAGTGGAAGTGTGGAAAGGTGCAAGGGTGGAAGGATGGAAGGGTACAAGGGTATATGAGTACAAGGGTGCAAAGTTGCATGTGTGATTCTGCCGTATGGTGAATGGAATTGTATATATTACATTGAAAATGATTGCCATCTATTGAAAGCATTTTATTTGGCTGTAGTGGAAGTGTGGAAGGGTGCCAGGGTGGAAGGATGGAAGGGTACAAAGGTATAGGAGTACAAGGGTGCAAAGCTGCATGTGTGATTCTGCCGTATGGTGAATGGAATTGTATATATTACATTGAAAATGATTGCCATCTATTGAAAGCATTATATTTGGCAGTAGTGGAAGTGTGGAAGGGTGCCAGGGTGGAAGGATGGAAGGGTACAACGGTAGAAGAGTAGAATGGTTGCGCAAGGTGCAAGTGTGATTATGTCGTCGGGTGAATAGAATTACATATTATATTGAATATGATTGCCGTCTTTTGAAAGCATTTCATTTGGCACTTAGTGCAATTGGCTATTGGATATATTATTAATATTATTATTATTGTTATTATTATATTAAAATTATTATTATGATATAAATATATATATATATATATATATATATATATATATATATTATATTATATATATAATATTATATATTGTTTTATTAATACAATACAATACAATACAGTAACGTAAAATACGCTACATTAGGCGTAATTTCAGTTAGACAAGCCTCCCTGGAATATCTTAATTAGGATTTATTCCGTATATTTTGTACGCTGAATGAACCACCGCTAGCATATTCTGGTAGAGATTTTATATGATGCTACATGGGTTCACGATCCTCATTCAGTTTACCTGCTTTCATTAAGCTATTGATTGAGATAGCGTTAGGGACGTGGAGGTCATTATATATTATAGTCATATATATATAAGATATACGATTCCTCCATGCGGTCCCTAAACCTAGCCTATCAATATTTTGACAAAGCATGAAAAAAAATTGTAAATGAGGTTTTCGTTACACATGTAGCAGCATATAAAAAATCGCTACAGAAATATGCTGTGGGGTTAAGTCAAGCGTTTAATCAAAATAGTAAGGAAGTAAAGAAAATTCCTAATGTTAAGTATTTCCAGGGAGGCTTGTCTAACTGAAATTCCCGAGATAAGTAGAATATTTTACTTTCTGTATTGAACTGTATGGAATTAATAACACATATATTATTATACGATATAAGAAATATAATTCTATATATAAATATATATATATTTTTTATAGCATAATATAATAATTTTAATATAATAATAATAATATTATCAATAATATAACCAAGAACCAATTGCAATCAGTGCCAAATGAAATGCTTTCAATAGACGTCAATCATATTCAACATAATATCTATTTCTATTCACCAGACGACATAATCACACTTGCACCTTGCGCAACCCTTGTACTCTTCTACCCTTGTACCCTTCCATCCCTCCACCCATGCCCCCTTCCACACTTCCATTACTGCCAAATAAAATGCTTTCAATAGATGGCAATCATTTTCAATGTAATATATACAATTCCATTCACCATACGGCAGAATCACACATGCAACTTTGCACCCTTGTACTCTTATACCCTTGTACCCTTCCATCCTTCCACACTTGCACCTTTCCACACTTCCACTGGTGAAAATGAAATGCTTTCAATAGACGGCAATCATATTCAATATAATATATAATTCTTTTCACCAGACGACATAATCACACTTGCACCTTGCGCAACCCTTCTACTCTTCTACCTATGTAACCTTCCATCCTTCCACCCTGGCACCCTTCCACATTTCCACTACTGCCAAATATAATGCTTTCAATAGATGGCAATCATTTTCAAAGGTAATACATACAATGTCCATCACCCTACGGAATGAAATCACACATGAGCTTTGCACCCTTGTACTCTTATACCCTTGTACACTTCCATCCTTTCACCCTTGCACCTTTCCACACTTCCTCTACAATAAATATATATATATATATATATATATATATATATATATATATATGTGACCTCCACGTTCCTAACGCTAGCTAAAGCAATATTTTGAAAGCATGTTAAAATGAAGTGAGGATCGTGAACCCTGCAGCACCACATAAAAATCTGCTACAGAAGTATGCTGCGTGGTTCATTCAAGCCTATCAAAATATTACGGAATAAATTCCTAATGTTGAAATATTCCAGGGACATATGTCTATCTGAATTACGCCTTAATGTAGCGTAATATACTTTACTGTATTGTATTGTATTGTATTAATAACACAATATATAATATTATATATATATATATTATAATATATATATAACATAATATATATATATATATTTATATATAATAATAATAATTTTAGTATAATAATAATAATAATAATATTAATATTATAAGCAATAACCAATTGCACTAAGTGCCAAATGAAATGCTTTCAATAGACGGCAATCATATTCAATATAATATATAATTCTTTACACCAGACGACATAATCACACTTACACCCTGCCCCACTTCCACACCCCCACTGACACTGCCACTTCCACAGCCACTGCCACAGCTAGTCCCACACCGCACTACCACTGCCATTGCCACACTGCCACTGCCACTTCCACTTCTACTGCCACACTGTCACTGCCAGTCCCACTGCCACATTGCCAGACAGCCACACTGCTACTGCCACACTGCCACTTCCACTGCCACACTGCCACACAGCCTCACTACCAAATGTCCACTGCCACTGCCACACTGCCACTGCCACCTCCACTTCCACGTCCAAAGCCACACTGCCCCACTGACACTATGAGTGGAAGTGGAAGTGGCAGTGGCAGTTTCGCAATGGCAGTGGTAGTGCGGTGGTGTGGCAGCGTGGCAGTATCACTTCAGTGTGGAAGTGGCAGTGTGGCAGTGTGGCAGTGGAAGTGGCATTATGGTAGTGTGTCATGAACAGTGGCATTGGCAATGGCAGTGGCAGTGGAACTGTGTCAATGACAGTGGTATTGCGGAGGTGTGACAGTGTGGCAGTGGAAGTGGCAGCGTGGCAGTGGGAGTGGCAGTGGCAATTTGGCAGTGAAAGTGGCAGTGTCAGTGGCAATGGTAGAGGCTGTGGAAGTGGCAGTGTGGCAGTGTGGCAGTGTGGCAGTGTGGCAGTGTGGCAGTGTGGCAGTGTGGCAGTGTGGCAGTATGGCAGTGTGGCAGTGTGGCAGTATGGTACTGATATTTTCAATGGATGTGTGGCTTTGTGGCAGTGGGAGTGGCGGTGGATAACGGTAGTGTGGCATAAACTGTGGTATTGTCAGTGGCAGTGGCAATGAAAGTGGCAGTGGGGCAGTGGAAAGTGGCAAAGTTGGCCAGTGTTGCATTGGAAGCGGAAGTGGCAGTGGCAGTGTGGCAATGGCAGTGGTAGTGCGGTGTTGTTGTAGTGGAAGTGGAAGTGTGGTATTGGCAGTGTGGAAGTGGCAGTGGCAGTGTGGCATTGGCAGTGTGGCAGTATGGCAGTGATAGTGGTAATGGAAGTGCGGCTGTGTGGCAGTGGGAGTGGCAGTGGATTATGGTAGTGTGGCATTAACAGTGGCAGTGACAGTGTGGCAGTGGCAGTGTGGCAGTGGGAGTGTCAGTGGCAGTGTGGCAGTGGCAGTGTGGCAGTGGGGAAGTTGGGCAGTGGCAGTGGCAGTGGCATTATGGCAGTATGACATTGGCAGTGGCAGTGGCAGTGTGGCAGGTGGCATTGGGGCAGTGTATAAGTGGGGTATTGTGGCATTGGAAGTGGAAGTGGCAGTGGCAGTGTAGCAGTTGCAGTTGTGGTGTGGTAGTATGGCTGTGTGGCAGTGCGGCATTGGGTGTGGCACAATGGTAGTGTGACATTAGGTGTGGCATTGGCAGTGGTAGTGGAAGTGGAAAATGTGGAAATGGGGCAGTGTGGCATTGGAAGTGGAAGTGCCAGAGACAGTTTGGCAGTGGCACTGGTAGTGTGGTGGTGTGGCAGTGTGGCAGTGGAAGTGGCAGTGTGCAAGTGGCAAAGTGGCAGTGGCAGTGTGGCAGTGAAAGTGGCAGTGGCAGTGGCAGTGGTTGTGCCAGTGGAAATCACAGTGTGGCAGTGTGGCAGAGTGGCAGTATGGCAGTGATTAAGGCAATGGATGTGTGGCTGTGTGGCAGTGGGAGTGGCAGTGGATTATGGTAGTTTGGCATTAACAGTGGCAGTGGTAGTGTGGCAGTGGCAGTGTGGCAATGGCAGTAGCAGTGGCAATATGGCAGTGAGGCAGTGGGGTAGTGTGGCAGTGTGGCAGTGGGACTGGTATTATGGTAGTGTGACATTAACAGTGGAAGTGGCTGTGGCCGTCGAAGTGGCAGTGGGGCAGTGGGGAGTGTGGAAGTGGGTCAGTGTGGCATTGGAGGTGTAAGTGGCAGTGGCAGTGTGGCAGTGGCAGTGTGGCAGGGGCTGGGACAGTGGCAGTGTGGCAGTGTGGCAGTGGGGCAGTGTGGCAGTGTGGCAGTGGCAGTGGCAGTGTGGCAGTGGGGGTGGCAGTGGCAGAGAGGCAGTGGAAGTGGCAGTGTCAGTGGCTATGGTAGTGGCAGTGGAAGTGGCAGTCTGGCAGTGTGGCAGTGTGGCAGTGTATCAGTGATAGTGGCAATGGATGTGTGGGTGTGTGGCAGTGGGAGTGGCAGTGGATTATGGTAGTGTGGCACTAATTGTGGCAGTGTCAGTGGGAGTGGCATTGGCAGTGTTAGTGTGGTAGTGTGGCAGTGTGGCAGTGCGGCAGTGGGAGTGGCATTATGGTAATGTGACAATAGCATTGGCATTGGCAATGGCAATGTGGCAGTGTGGCAGTGGCAGTGGGGCTGCGGGGCTGTGGGGCAGTGACATTCGCAGTGGCGGTGGCAGTGTGGCAGGTGGCACTGGGACAGTGGCTAAGTGGGGCATTATGGCTTTGGAACTGGAAGTGGAAGTGGAAGTGGCAGTGTGGCAGTGGTAGTGTGGCTGTGTGGCAGTGTGGCAGTGGGAGTGGCTTTATGGTAGTGTGACATTAAGACTGGCATTGGCAGTGGCAGTGGAAGTGCCAGCGGTGCAGTAGGGAGTGTGGAAGTGAGGCAGAGTGGCATTAAGAGTGGAAGTGGCAGTGGCAGTGTGGCATTGGCATTGGTAGTGCGGTGGTGTGGCAGTGTGGTAATGGAAGTGGCAGTGTGAAGTGGCAGTGTGGTAGTATGGCAGTGTGGCAGTGTGGCAGTATGACAGTGATAGTGGCAATGGATGTGTGGGTGTGTGGCATTAAGAGTGGCAGTGGATTATGGTAGTGTGGCAATAACCGTGCCAGTGGCAGTGTGGCAGTGGCAGTGGGAACGGCAGTGTGGCAGTGGGAGTGGCAGTGGATCAGTGGGGCAGTTGGGCAGTGGCAGTGGCAGTGGCATTGGCATTATGGCAGTGTGACATTGGCAGTGACATTGGCAGTGGCAGTAGCATTGTGGCAGGTGGCTGTGGGGCAGTGTGGCAGTGGCAATGGGGCAGTGGGGCAGTGGGTAGGTATTGAGTGGGAATTGGCAGTGGCAGTGTGGCATTGGCAGTGGTAGTGTGGTACTGTGCTGTGTGGCAGTGTGTCAGTGGGAGTGGCATTATGGTAGTGTGGCATTAACAGTTTCATTGGCAGCGGCAGTGTGGCAGTGGAGAAGTGGGGCAGTGTGGCATTGGAAGTGGAAGTGGCAGTTTGGCAGTGTGGCAGTGGAAGCGGCAGCGGCAGAGGCAGTGGTAGTGGCAGTGTGGAAGTGTGGCTGTGGCAGTGGCAATGGCAGTTGCAATGGCAGTGGCAGTGTGGCTGTGGTAGTGGCAGTGTGGCTGTGGTAGTGGCAGTGTGGCTGTGGTAGTGGCAGTGGATGTGTGGCTGTGTGGAAGTGAAAGTGGCTGTGGCATTATGGTAGTATAGCAAAAACAGTGGCATTGGTAGTGGCAGTAGCAATGTGGAAGTGGCAATGGGTCAGTGCGGCAGTTGCGTGGGGCAGTGGGGCAGTTGGGCAATTGCAGTGGCAGTAGCAGTGGCAGTGGCAGTGGCAGTGGCAGTGGCAGTGGGGCAGTGTTGAAGTGGAGCAGTGTGGCATTGGATGTGGCAGTGTGGCGGTGTGGCAGTGTGGCAGTGTGGCAGTGTGTCAGTGTGCCAGTGTGAGTGGCATTATGGTAGTGTGACATTAACAGTGTCATTGGCTGTGGCAGTGGCAGTGGAAGTGGCAGTGGGGCAGTGGTGAGTGTGGAGTTGGGGCAGTATGGCATTGGAAGAGGAAGTGGCAGTGGCAGTGTTTCTATGGCAATTCTGTGTGGCAGTGGGAGTGGCAGTGGATTATGGTAGTGTGGCATTAACAGTGCCAGTGGCAGTGTGACAGTGGCAGTGTGGCAGTGGGAGTGGCAGTGGCAGTGTGGCAGTGTGGCAGTGGGGCAGCGTTTCAGTGGCAGTGGGGAAGTGGGGCAGTTGGGCAGTGGCCGTGGACGTGACAGTGGAATTATGGCAGTGCGACATTGGCAGTGACATTGGCAGTGGCAGTGGCATTGTGGCAGGTGGCAGTGGGGCAGTGTGGCAGTGGCAATGGGGCAGTTGGGAAATGGCCGTGGCACTATGGCAGTCTGACATTGGCTGTGACATTGGCAGTGGCAGTGGCAGCGTGGCAGTGTCTGTGGGGCAGTGGAGAAGTGTGGCAATGGCAATGGGGCAGTGGGGTGGTGGGTAAGTGGGGCAGTGTGGCGATGGAAGTGGAAGTGCAATTGGCAGTGGCAGTGTGGCAGTGGCAGTGGTAGTGTTGTAGTGTTTCTGTGTGGCCGTGTGCCAGTGGAAGTCGCAGTGGCAGTGTGGCAGTGGCAGTCTGTCAGTGGCAATGTGGTAGTGTGCCATTTTTGTAGTGTAGCAGTACGGCAGTGATAGTGGCAATGGATGTGTGGATGTGTGGCAGTGGCAGTGGCAGTGGATTATGGTAGTCTGGCATTAACAGTGGCAGTGTGGCAGTGGCAGTGTGGCAGTGGCAGTGAAGTAGTGTGGCAGTGGCAGTGTGGCAGTGGGGCATTTGGGCAGCGCCAGTGGCAGTGTCAGTGGCAGTGGGGCAGAGGGGCAGTGTGGAATTGGATGTGGAAGTGGCAGTGGCAGTGGCAGTGTGGCAGTGGCAGTGTGGTAGTGTGGCTGCGAGGCAGTTTGGCAGTGGGAGTGGCACTATGGTAGTGTGACATTAGCAGTGGCGTTGGCAGTGGCAGTGGCAGTGGAAGTGGCAGTGGCAGTGGCAGTGGTAGTGGGGCAGTGGGTAGTGTGGAAGTGGGGCAGTGTGGCATAGGAACTAGAAGTGGCAGTGGCGGTGTGGCAATGGCAGTGGCAGTGTGGTGGTGTGGCAGTGTAACAGTGGCCGTGGCAGTGTGGAAGTGGCAGAGTGGCAGTCGCAGTGTGGCAGTGGAAGTGGCAGTGGCAGTGGCAGTGGCAGTGGTAGTGGCAGTGGAAGTGGCAGTGTAGCAGTGTGGCAGTATGGCAGTGATAGTGGCAATGGATGTGTGGCTGTGTGGCAGTGGGAGTGGCAGTGGATTTTGGTAGTGTGGCATTAACAGTGGCATTGGCGGTGTGGCATTGACAGTGTGGCATTGCAATGTGGCAGTGGAGCAGTGTGGCAGTGGCAGTGGGGCAGTGGGAAAGTGAGGCAGTTGGGAATTGGCAATGGCAGTGGCAATGGCAGTGGCAGTGTGGCAGGTGGCAATGGAGCAGTGTGGAAAGGTGGAACTATATAACTATTACAACTATAACTAGTATAACTATAACTACCTTAACTATGACTATTATAACTATAACTAGTATAAATATAACTATTATAACTATAACTAGTATAAATATAACTAGTATAAATATAACTAGTATAACTATAACTCTAACTATAACCATTATAACTATATAATTATTACAACTATAACTAGTATAACTATAATTATTACAACTATAACTAGTATAACTAGTATAACTATAACTAGTATAACTATAACTAGTATAACTATAACAAGTATAACTATACCTAGTATAAAAATAACTAGTATAACTATAATTAAAATAACTATAACTAGTATAACTATAACTAATATAACGATAACTAGTATAACAATAACTAGTATAACTATAACTAGTATTACTATAACTGGTATAACTATAACTAGTATTACTATAACTAGTATAACTATATCTAGTATAACTATAACTAGTATAGCTATAACTAGTGTACATATAACTAGTATAAATATAACAAGTATAAGTACAACTAGTATAACTATAACTAGTATATCTATAACTAAAACCATATCTTTTTCTATAATGTACTTGGCTGGAGCCAGTGTCGACGTCGGTATGACACTAGACCGCGGATCAGTATGTGTGGGGTTCAAATCCTGAGCTCGCCCGTCGTTGACATCGCTTTCGAGTGAGGAAACTGACGTTAACCTTAGCTTTACCAGCTTTATAACTACGACTATAACTACAAGTGTAACTGTAAGAACGACATAATTATAGCATTTACGCAAACAACAGCAATAACTATAAATATTCTCTTAAGCTATAACTTTATCACAAATACATTTTAAAACATCAAACCTCTAGATTCATCTTACCGATTGACGTTGTAAGTACTCAGACAGTAACTAACGGAAATCTACCTTGTTCTCTTTTTCTAGAGGCACTAGAGGCAGCCATGCAGCTGCCTGCAGACTTATATCAAGGTATTCAGGTGAAAAAAATTATCGCCTCAATTGTGTTACCCATAAGTGGCCTAATAAATCACTCAAGTGTAATTTGATAGTCGGAAGTTCTCTGGACTTAATCTACATGTAGGACGTGACGTATAAGAGGACACGATTGAGCAGAGAATAATTACCGTGTCTAGATAAAGAAGGGTTTCTGTCCTGATTCTGATCGATTTAAGCATTGATGGCCTATAATGAATAGTTAAGTGGTTCATTTGAAGACCTACATCAAGGTATTCAGGTTAAAATAAATATCGCCTCAACCCTGTCATCCATCAATGGCCTAATAAATCACTTAGTGCAATTTGATAGTCGGAAGTTGTCAGGAGTTAAACATCTACATGTAGGACGTGATGTATACGAGGACACGATTGAGCACAGAGTAATTATCGTGTCTAGACATGGAAGGGTTTCTATCGTAAATCTATTCAATTCAAGCATTGTTGGCCTATATCGAACAGTTAAATGGTTCATTTGATGTCACATAATAAAGCTATCACACGATAATAGTCTTGACACTGTGTCTATATCATGAAACCATGGACCAGATACTTGACTAAATGAGCGAGAGAATGAGAGAGGGAGAGAGAGAGAGAAAGAAAGAG
>CAJHZI010000019.1:0-20000 GCA_905160935.1 Enchytraeus crypticus
AAAACTACAAAAACAGCAACAAGAAAGTAAGCAATTGTATGTGTGTAACTATTTCAAGTGTGTAACTATAAGAACAATAAAAAGATCTTTTCTGTTGGATCTCAATTTAACAAGGGTCAGGATACGAATAGACTCTATTTTCCATTCGTTTTAGAAAATGTTATTGCAATTTCTGGAAAAATCAGGGTCTAATAGCAATGTGCCGATACCTCTAGGGCCTATTACTGGACATGTACATGTATGTCATTTCTGTGGATTTTAGTCTGCCGCAATCATTCAAGGAAATACAATGAATCCCAGACTTACCATCTATGACCATCTGTGTCATCTGCTGGGCTGTTTGGTTTCTCTTGTTTATCACTTTAAACCCGAGTGAATTGAAGAGCTTCTTCATGTTCTCAGCGTCGACGTCTGAACCGGTTCTATCACCGGGATTCTTCATCCCCGGGTACTTGTGAGGGTTGATGGAGAAATTCACGTTGTTCACAATGAGACAGACACCTCTCTTCGGGTGACCCATGTCGTACTTGATCTCAGACATGTTGACTGATGCTCGCTTGCGTTCTAGCTTATGGCAGGTGTATATTATAGAGCCAATGTAAATATGATATATATATATATATATTTATATATATAGAAAGACACATTATATATATATATATATATATATATATATATATATATATATATATATACTCGACTGCTGATCAGTGGGTAAGGGTTCCAATCCTGGGCTCGACCGTCACTGACATCGCTTTCGAGTGAGGAAAGTGAAGTTTACTTAGCTTTAGCTTTATATATATATATATATATATATATATATATATATATATGTATGTATATACATATATATATATATGTATATATAGACATATATATATATATATATATATATATATATATATATATATATATATATATTGAATGCTATGTAAATTGGCCTACAAATGCTATAAATAATAAGTTTAAAGTCTATAGCCATTGATCGAGATGGAAAGTTAATAGACTAATCACACATAGTAATAGTGTCGACAATGAACTTTGCATTCTGTAAAGCAATATGAATAAGTCTTGCTGGATTTAAAGTGTAATTCCTATCAATTCTTTTAGTATAACATTTTTCAAATATGTTACGATTTTATTCTTCTTGTGATTTCAACACAGCACTCGGACGAAACACAGATTGCTGTCGAAACTAAAGGATAATTCCCATCAGTCAAATTTGTTATGTAGGCCCAATACTATACATCATAAAAATTCTATAGTCGTATGGTAGGACTATATACCTAATTGCTACTATGATTTTAGTTGTCGGTACATAATAACCCTAAATTGTAATTGCTGTTAGGTGCGACTATATTGGAAACAGGCGAGGAATGGTGGTAAGCTTCAGAGATCATATTACAAAAGTAAAGAATACCTAAACATTTTGTTAAATCTTATAACTTTCAAGACGAGATCCACTCCATGAGAAATAAACTGAAGTGTTCCTACTGATTATGACAATAAGATATGAGTGGATACGTGTACTGGGACCTTAGAATTACAGAGCACCGGCTAATGAGAGGTACATATTATTTTGGGTCAAGGGAGGATGTAAGACTTGGCACTAACTTAGATTTGAAATAAAATTATTGGCCTGGAGCATGAATGAGTTAGGCTATAAATAAATAAAGGTAATTCGTTAGCAATTCAAAGGTCGAGGACGCGACTGGACCTCACAAAAGAAATATACAGTATATATGCATATATATATATATATATATATATATATATATATATATATATTTATATATATAATTTAGCATATAAATACAGGCATTAACTTACAACGGCTGAGCTTGTGTTGCGAGAGTAGCCTAAATTCTACAGTAGCCTTTATCCAATAAATAATTCTTTAAATTAAGAATATGCAGTATAGACACAGTAAAAGTTTTCTAAATAGGCCTATATGCTGACGGAGTTATTGAATTAGTAACTGAGTTACTAATTCAATAAAACCCTTGGCGGGAACGCTAATAGAGTAGTTTCACTTCTAGCCTGATCGAGAGCTGCCAGCGCAGTATCGGTGAGCATCTCAAAACTCAACACTTAAGCCTACAGCTGCATGCCTGGGTTAGAGGCGATATTAGTGTACTTTTTCTTAAAAGCCCAAAGAATGTCAGCTCGTATTATTCACCTAGCGATAAAGTTATTGATGTCAGGATCCGCAAGGGCTAGGCTACTGTAGTTTTGGCTACCTACATTATACAATATACATACATATATATACAAATATATAGGAGTCTATGACTGTAGCAGCTGAGAATACCTTAATAAACCTTTCTTTATATAGGCGTGTTTTATATCAATAATTGGATTTAATATAAAAAGGAAATGGGGATGTGTATAGACCTAACCTATGAAGCTCCTGCAATAATTATTACGATTATTAATGTAATCAGTGAATTACATCTTTTAGTAAACCATCCCCTCTAATCAGGATACAACTATGTAATTCTTCTTTCTATTCCTTATCACATTTGTAAGTTATGCCCCTCTACGTAGCACTTCTTAGTTTGTCGTTTTGTCAGGCCATCAGATTTTTTCCATTCCTCACATTTCAAGCGCTTCCAGCTTCCATATATTCTCGTGTCTTATAACATCTACGTAACACAGCCGTGCTATAGTGTTGTTTTCAATCAAGTATTTTTACTTCTTTAACTTTTCACTTTTTCATATTGGACAATATTGGAGTCCTTTGGCATTACTTCTTAGCTAGCACCAAATGTCTCCTTTGCTCGCACAATCCCACCTTGTATTTCTCTCTCTCGTCGTCCGATATCTTGTTGACTGAATGTTGAGGTTCTTCTAATATGTTCTAAATTTCTATTCATTTACTTCAAAACAAAAGTCCCTATCCTTCATCTGTTTGCACTTAACTAGTCATCGTCTTCAACTAAAACAAAACTTGGAATGCTCGACGTCATCTCTAGAGCGCACGCGATGATGTCATACCATTAGTAAGCTTCTTTGAGACACGTGTAATGTATCAACTTATCGTTCTGTATTTCTAACGATTGCTGATTTCTTTTCATAAGAATTACGGTCATTACTGATCTTATAAAAACATATAGGCGTGAACATAATAATATTTTAATGGCTGCTTGTAAATATGGTAGTCCTACATGTAATTATTAGCTACAGGTTAGCAGCATTATACAGCAAGAAACATAGGCCTATGTAAATACAGAAACTCAAGGAAACATCCATAAACTCATATCAAGTCACTCTCAGTTGACAATATTACAATGTACATGCATTTTCGTTTATTATTATGACTCAAACATAACAAAATTCTAGAAAAAACTGATAAATGCAAAATATATAAATGCAATCATGGTCTAAAGCGTGGTTATTACAAAAACTATAAATCTTATGCTCAATAATAATCCTTAAGTAGCGACCACCAGGAGGAAGATTTGTTGAACATTCTGATTAGCATGTGTGGTTAGAAATACAGTGCACTGCCGTCACTGATGTCGCTTTCAAATGAGGAAATTTACGTTAGCATTGGCTTTACAGTTTAGAGCAGTACAGTTAAAAATGGTGAATCTACCAGATGGTGAATATCAGGCTTATGTCAATAGAAATGAAGAATTGTACATGAACGTGGTGCTGTGTATCAGTTAACGGTTAGTTCTTATTGGCCGTATACTAATTTGTGCACTGTGCACTATACGTGTAGTTGTGTTCAAGCAGTTTTAAACCTTTAGCGCCAATCACCAAGATCTCTACATCGAGATTGCTCATACACAGCTATTAATTAGTCATCTAGCGCAAGTGTAGTTTCACTATGTTTCTAAAGATCTTGATATCCAGGTTGATGAGGTAAGCTCTGAGATTGTCGATATCAACTTAACCCAAACCCTAAGCACCGCAGGCTAACTATAGATTTTTCTAAGCCACTCACAGTGGCCTAAATGACTGGCCTACGTTAATTTCCATACAAGCCTGTTAACTATCAATAGCCTTATCAGCTATAGGCATTGTCAGGGCAATGACTGAAATGACGTTGATAACTTTATATTTCAACATGAAACCACTCAAGGACACTGAAATTAGCATTTATCTATGCTCATATCACTAATTATGTAGAAAGATCATCTCAAAACTTGTGGTTAAATGTTACAAAATCGAGACTACGTAAGTATCATGAAGAACTTGAATTTAAATTTAGTTTCCTGAATAGAAAGCGTGTCAGTAACGAAGCGACTACGGGATTTGAACTCTGCACATACTGCTACGCTGTTGAACAACGTACCGATATGCTGATGGCTCTACCTTTATCCTTATAAACCTATTAACTGTTCGTGACTCTCTCTCTCTCCCAGTGCACTACCTACTGGCAGGTCCATGGCAAATAACGCCTCCACTCATCTCTCTCTTCCCCTTTAATCTTCATGTCCACATACTAGTGGATCTTTAAATCATCTAACATTATTTTTGATATACCATTATTCTTGAGAGATTCTGCTTATGATGAGGTGGGCCCCCTGTACCTTCCTCAGCTTCGACTAACATTTACTGGTTCACGACTAGTTAATAAAGTGTGATTTAAAATAAATAAAAATAAAAACATTATCGGATTCCAGAAGAATATATGAAAACCAATATTTTAATTAGCAAATACATTATATAATTGCTACATCACTATTCTCGAATCTTCTCTAAACCAAACAACAAGTTCAATTTTCAGATAATTTAATTAAATCTAATTAATGTAATTAAATGTAATTAGTTTAATTAGACCTTATTAACTTCATTATTCCTTATTAATTTAATTAAACTTAAATAATTTAATTAAGCCTATAGTGTTTGTGGATTAATATATTAGTCTTGTGTTAAGAAGAAGTTGCCTCAGGGTCTTTAGGAGTGAAGAAGAGTTGTTTGGTGAGCATGGTCACAGCTGATGACACTTGTTTCTTCCTGTGAAGAGTTGGGTCTTTGGAACAGTTAGAGATGAAATCATAGGCGACCATGTTGTTGACTCGAGTCATCAGCTGTAACAGCTCCATAGAGTAGGCGTGTTCACGGAACACTTTGTAGATAGACTGAATGAACCAAGCGCCTTTCTTTTCATTTCTGAACGATAAGCAACCTAACAAAACAATGGCAACAATGAAATTCGTAAATGACTACATTAAGTGACCAGTAGTAGCTAGGCTGAACCGGTTACAACTGACTTAATCCGGTTACAACTAACTACCCCATGCTCAAAGTGGTATGACAATTCATGACAGTTTACAAGAGAACAACACAATGGTCAGGCGTCCTCCTTGTAAATATCAAAATTCCTAAAGCTGCACAAACACTGGTCATATTGTTTACATTCTAAATGGCTCATAGCCGCCATACTAGCTAGTATTCGCTTCCATACTAATTGGTTTCAAGCCTTTGCAATTCAGGAGCATATCTAGAAAACTGAACACATTTTAGTTAAATAGCAATGGGAACAAAGATTAAATAATAAAAATTAGGGAATCAATACTTTTAAGAATAATCGTCATAGGTCATTCTAATTGATTTTCTGTGAAAGCTTTAGAGTGACAGATCTCAAGTGTAGTAGCATGCCTATTTGTCGATTGCTTATTGCCAATCTTATGGCACTCCGATAGTAAGCTATCGACGGTTTTATCAGGTGGCTCCACTCCAGCCAATAGGAGAGCTCAAAATCAGCGTAAGTGATTAGAATTCTTGGAAATCTAAAAAAACAGTCTTAAGATAAATTTAAAACTAGAAAAGCTTCATAAAATGCAAAAAGCAGATTATTAGTTATCTCGGGGATAAAGTCAAATGGTAGAGATGGATATCGGCGAGGATAGATTCCCCTTCATAATATTAGGCATTAGGTTTTTGTCATGTCTACCATCATATTTATAAGAAATCATTTTCTTTGAGCGCGTAAAGTGCAGATACTGCATGTATGCATGTATATAGACTTGATTAAAAACACTATTGCACATAAGATCTCACCAGGTGGTGTGCTGTAGGCGTAGAAGAAGTCAGCGTTGAGTGGAATACTCAGGACTGGAGGTGATGAGGATTCCTCTCCTCCATCTGTGTCGTACTCAGGAGGCAAGGGTGCTCCTTCATCCACTTCATCTCCTCTACATGCCTGGAGCAATCAATCAATTGTTCATTACATCAATGAATCTACTGACTGACACGAGAGTCAAGCTATCTATCAATCAGCCAATCAATACACTGATCGATTAGTCTAACATATTGTCTACCAATAAATGAATCAATACAAATCTCTTAGTGCACTGCCTACTGGCTGGTCCATAGTATATACCGAATCCACTCTTCTCTGCCTTCCGCTTTCCTTTTCATTTCCACATACGAGTGGGTCTTTAAATCATCTAACATACCTAATCTTGGCCTGAGACAGTATCAGAGAGCAAGAATCAACGAGACATTGGCGGATAGAAAGAGAGAGAGAGAGATAGAGAGAGGGACAGAAAGGGAGAAGGGTTTGGGTCAGAAAGAAAGAGAGTGAGAAAGAGAGAGAGAAGGAGCAAGATAACGCTATAAAGGATGTATTGAACTGTCTCTCTTAGTGCACTGCTTACTGGCAGGTCCATGGTACATAGCGACTCCACTCTTCTCTGTCTTCCGCCTTCCTCTTCATTTCCACATATGAGTGGGTCTTTAAATCAATTAACATACCTAATCTCGGCCTGCCCCTGCCTCTTTTTCCCTCCAATCTACCTTCTATGACCTCAAGTAATAGACCTTCTCCCCTTAGAATGTGTCCGATCCGAATCTTCTTCCTCATTCTAAATAAATTTATCAGCTATCTATCTCTGCCAACTCTCTCTAGCACTTCCCCATTTGTAACCTTTTGAGTCCAGCTAATCCTTTCCATTCTTCTCCATATCCATATTTCCAACGCCTCCAGTTCCTAATATCATCCTTCCTTAAGGTCCATGTTTCACATCCATACAATAGCGTGGTCCAAACCAAAGTTTTCACTATCTTTATCTTTGTGTTTTCTTTAGACTTTTTGTTAAGAATTCTTCCCTATTGCCAAAGGCCGCTTTTACTTGTGCACAAAGTATATATATATATATATATATATATATATATATATATATATATATATATATATATATATATATATATATATAATTCAATTGTAAATAAGAACCTGTATGAAGAAGAGTTTGGGTTTTCCACGGAGAGTTTCGCAGGCTTTGATGTTCGTGAAGATGTGCTCGAGCAGAACTGTCTTATCCACTGCCCAGATTTCACCGAAATCCTCCCCGTGACTCAGTATGACCATAGCAAAGCAGTCAGTATCACGGTGTTCTTCCGGTTTAACAGCAACTACAGTACAATACATCCTTTATAGCGTTCTCTTGCTCCTTCTCTCCCTCTCTCTCACTCTCTCTCTATCTCTCTTTCTGACCCACACCCATCTCCCTTTTTGTGTCTCTCTGTTTCTATCTTTCTCTCCGTCTCTGTCTTTCTTATTTTTGTCTCTCTGTCTATCGCTCCGTCTCTGTCTCTGTATAAATGTAAATGCTCTGTCTCTCTCTCTCTCTCTCTCTCTCTCTCTCTCTCTCTCTCTCTCTCTATATATATATATATATATATATATATATATATATATGTATATATATATATATACATGTATATGTCTTCCTCTATATATCTCTTTTATATCTCTCTGTGTCTCTTCTTTCTTAACTGACATTAAGAGTGAATTATGTTCAGAATACGTCTAGACAGCTGCGTATAGATATCAATAATACTTAGAGGAGAGTTTAAGATGATGAAGACGACTAGGAGAGTTTAAATGAGCCTTTAGTGTGAGCACGCTACGAATGCTGAGCCCAAGTCAACCACTGAACACCTTACTCCCGCTTAAGTATCTGACGTAAAACTCTCAATAAAAGTACATTCTGCAAATTATCACGATACTGAAAAATATGTTTCGAAATGAATCAATTATGAAATAGCTTGACGAAGAACGTTCAACGCTTTAGTACTTAACTTAATTGTTTCAGATATTTACAGAGATTGCGTGTTCTGTGAATAATTTAATAAGTATTTAAAGATATATTGTATTTGCAAATCTAATTTAGCCATGGACCAATCTCAGGTCCTTCTAATATTGCTAGATGGAGATAAAAAAAGAAATATTGGCTAAAAAATTGCTGTGACGTTTCAAGAAGACAAACAAGATTCTTCAAAGCTCAATCATACAAATAATTCTAGGATACTCAACATATCGATCTATTGCTTGAACATTCCATTAGTTTACATACTTAGCTTCGATTTATCTGCAACATTTTTTATTCAATACTTTAAAGAAGTTTGCTTTTTATTTCATTTATTTCTTTTATTTAAATGAATAAATCATTTCACATAATAGAGCTTGAAAAGTCTTACAAAATACAGCAATTCACGTAAAAGTCAAAGAACACAGAGGTCCGAAGACTCTAACATTAACCCTATTAAGAGAATAAAATAATAAAATTTGACATTTAGTTTGCTATAAAAAAACTTCTAAATCATTGTTTGACTCTGATGAATTAACGGATTGATTGGACAGAACAATTCACTCACCATCCAGAGGTATTTGAAGAATCTCAGCCCTCGTCTGATTCCTCTTCACTTCAACATCAAATCCAAGCCACTCAAACAACTTCTTCATATTTTCAGCATCCAGATCTGACCCCTCTCTCTTATCAAGACCCTTTGGTTTAAAGTCCACGTTGTTGATGATGAAGCATTTTCCTCTTTTCTTGTGGTTCATGTTGTAGCGGTACCTCTCGTCGTCACCTGCAGGCTGACACTTCACCTGAGGCGGTTCAGGTAGGACTGCTCCATGCTGTGCGGCTGAGTCCCCCTCGTCTTGTTTAGTGAGCTTAGCCGTAAGTTTACGGAATGACTTTCCCAGACCATCGGTATCTTCATCTCTATACAAAATATTTCGCATGCTATTGAGGTCAAATACAACAGATAGAGGGACGGGCGGGCAGACCGAAGGACAGGCAGGTAAGTAAACAGACAGACAGGGAGACAGACAGACAGACAAACCGATACATATAGATTACTGTCTGATTGATATTGATTGTACGGTTGAGTGATTGGTTGTTTGTTTCAGTCGATGATTGACTGATTGATTGATTGATGGATTAATGATATCTTACCCTGACATGATTTCAATTGCTTGTATAGAGGCAGTGTAGCGTGAATTGTTGCTCTACAGAGAGCTGCGCAGTGTCGTTTGATAAGTTCTGTGTCAACAACAAACGTCACGTGATCATCATCTATCTCTAAACATTTACTTAGCGACTTTTATCCTGCTGTAATTCTATTTAAAAATTTAAAACAAAGTTAAACATCACTTCCTGTTCGAATAGCATGGCAGTGACAGGGATAGCTCTGGATTTGAGGCCTGCACTTACTGATCCGATATCAAACAACTTACCAACAAGCGGATATCAGCACTTAGAGTCAATATACAGTGAAACTTCAAAATCCGGTAGCTTGCTCGTTTTAGCATTGAAATACAAATATATTATATACATGTGTGTGTGTATATATATATATATATATATATATATATATATATATATATATATGTATATATATATATATATATTTCCCCGTGTTGTGTCCGGGTTCCGCGTGTTGTGTCCGGGTTGTTTGAAGAATTGACCAACCGGTGACTGCACGTGTCGTAGAAGGCGACTAAAGCACTAAGATCCATACCAACGTCAGAAAGGGCATTCGGTTGGTGAGCGCCTAGGCTCCAGAAATTACTACAAAAATTTAAACGAATGGAAAAGTCTCAAATAGGGAATTGGCTGGTGGTGTGGTGTAGGACAGAGAGGATTTGAGATATATATATATTATACATTCAGTAGCTCCTGTACTAAGCAAGTCAACCCTCTAGACCAAAAAATTAGTAATTAATGTTATATTATGAATTGTTTTATCTAGTGTTAATATGACAGTACTATTGATGGCAGTCATTAGGAACTATTGAGGGCAATCATTCTATTCTATACAGAGAGCTTGTCAATGTCTGCTTGCGAGTAAACACTTCTTACTCTCTCGCTTTCTCTCTCTCTCTCTCTCTCTCTCCCTCTCTCTCTCCCTCTCTCTCCCTCGCTAACTCTTTCTATTCCTCACACTCTCTCTCTCTCTCTTCTCTCTCTCTCTCTCTCTCTCTCTGTCTCTCTCTAACTCTCTAATTCTCTCTCTAACTCTCTGTCTTAATCTCTCTATCGCTCGCTCTCTCTCTCTCTCTCTCTCTCTCTCTCTCTCTCTATCTCTTTGTATTTCTCTCCGATATTAATAAAATAAAATAATTATAACATAAAATGAATTAAATAACATTAAATGAATTTTACTTCTAAAAACTGACATAATTAACTTACCAATTTCTGCTTAAGCAATTATATACTATTTTCACGCTTAAATAAGCTGACAGAAATGTCTCCAGTGCTCTGAAAGTCACAGCGATGTGTCTAGACAAGTCGAGCTACCGACACAACGATTTGTTCTTCTATTTTCACTTAATTTGACTACTTTCACTTTATTGTAAACTACTTTTGTTCATAACATCCAGACGTCGCTTTATAATCTGACCTGGGCGCTAGATGTCGTGCGCCAATTATATTAGTAATCATTGAGGCTGGTTCAGCTATAACGTTTCTTCTCGGCACCTTGCAGCCTGTTGGAATCACAGCCTGATAAATCAGTGATGGGAAGCAAGGTTTTTTCATAATTGAAAAAAAAAATTAAAAAATACAGCTGTAATAATTAAGGTTGATTTAAAAAAAACCTTGCGTCAGGGTAAAACTCGAAAATGAAATTTTTTAAAAAGTATTTTCTACAGCATTTGAAAAGTATTTTCAAAATACTGTTTTATTTTGTATCTTCAAAATACTTTCTCTCTCTTAGTGCACTGCCTTCTGGCAGGTCCGTGGCACATAACGCCTCCACTCTTCTCTGTCTTCCGCCTTCCTCTTCATTTCCGGAAGACAGAAAAGAGTGGAGGCAAAATACTTTACAAAAAGGATTTTCAATAGTATATTCATTTTTCTAAGTATTTTGCCCATTACTGTAACTGTGACGTTTCATAATACGCCTATTGCAATCTCTGATTATAGTGTAGGGCGTGTGTTGGGAAATTTCTCATAACAACGCTATATCCAACAAATCCCGTGAGCTATTTATAGACATGGTTGTTTTAGGATCTTAGATTATCACAATAACTCTTATTAGTCAGATATATTCATCGGGTATTCAGGGATAACAAAACTCGACATTTATATAAAAAGTAGATTTTCAATTTTTGGGGTGTTTTAGGCTATTTCACCGCTACTTTGAAAGCTTGAAATCTCTGAAATCATAATCAGAAATAAGAAATGTAGGCCTAATGCGGACTTAATATCGCGACTATGACTTGACTACGATCGCGTAGCTATTAATTTTTAGCATTTATCGAATCTTAATGTCGAATTATCGGATTTAAACTTGTCAATAAATAAAATAATTTAAAATACCCGAATTTCTAGGTTTTAAAAAAATCTTAATATCTTGTTCTTGGTCATTTTAGGTTTTAAAAGACCTAAAAATCTTTAACCTACTTTTCCACCCTGGTCTGACTATAAAACTTTAGATCATAGGCCTACCAGCTAGATCAGGACAGCGTCAATGGCTGACTGTGTAAGTAACTTGAAATAAATAACTAATTGCGAGACGTATGAATATATATTTATATTTATTTATTTCACCAACTCAATGGTAGACACAAATAAGAAAAGGGAATAAATAACGAAGGAATTGAATATGGTAAAGCAGATATATGTATATATATATATATATATATATATATATATATATATATATATATATATTATACATATTATTCAGAGTTAATTACGAAGCATTATCTACTCTTGCTCTCTCTATTATCTTTCTCTCTCTCTCTCTCTCTCTCTCTCTCTCTCTCTCTCTCTCTCTCTCTCTCTCTCTTTAGGCCCATGCAGAGAGAGCAGGCCTACACAAGCGGATGTTATGAGGAGTACAAATAAGTCTGTTACTTTGGCTTTCAGGCTTAATATTCGTGTAAAAAATCTGAGTGTTCGTCTTTTGTAAGAAATCCTCTCCAGATTCTATCTAGACATTATTAACTGAAAATTAAGACATATGTTTATCAGCTTTTGACAAGAAATTGAAATATAACTATTTTGTAATTATTAAAATACCTTTCTGTTAATAAATGAAGAAATACATAATAAATATATACGAATATATACGGCTTCATATTGTAAAAGGTCTATAGGCGCAGAGGATTTACAACAGTGAAGGTTTTTATTATAATCATTATTACGCATCGTTGGGATTGTACAACAGAGGAAAACGGCGTCAATCTCTCTCACCTTTAGAGCGATAGAGTTTTAAATGGGATTTCTTGTAGTGATGGTGAAATATATCCACCGCCTGTAAAATAATATGTCAGATATAAGTATTAATTTACAAAGAAATTAAAATAATACTGATAATGAGTTAAGCAGCTAATACTTCTTAACGTCAAGGTCAGGAGCCTGAAATGCTTCTCTTCAAGACGTCAAGTGAACCGCTGTACCCCTGAAACTCGATCATCGTCCTATTTAATCCAAAGGATCGACCAACCAAAGCAGCACTCAGTACTAGACTGAGTGATGATCCAAAGATAAAAAATTCCAAATTAGTCGAACCAAACAGTCCTGGGACTCTATAGACCAGAGCCCGACTCCACAGCTAACAGTCAAACCATCCACTCAATGAGAGGTACCCCTATGGCCGTCCACGTATCCATCAAGTGTAGTGATAATCACTCCACTCCGCTACACATGCCGTCTGCTGCTGCTGTTGTTGTTACTGCTGCTGCTGTTGTTGTTGCTGCTGCTGTTGTTGTTGTTGTTGCTGCTGCTGTTGTTGTTGTTGTTTCTAGGCTACACGAGCTGACACTGAGCGTTCAGCTGTGGCCATGTAGTCACTGCACTTATGTGTGGAGACTGGAGTAGTATTACTTGTAAGGCAAATGTGTTTTCAACTAAACCATTTTATCAGCTTAAATTTCGGGCTCTTCGTTAAAACAAAACAAAAAATTAAGCGCACACACAACCGTTTAGTAATTTAATTCTAATTCCTATAGTACATTAAACGTCTAACACACAGAACCAAATCTGTACTCATAAAGCAAACATTACGTTAACATATTGCTCTCTTCAGTCCCGTCTCCATAGCAACCTAAATTAAGTTATTAAATCAATCATACGAAATCATAGCAGCAATACAAGCATTTATTTATACGCCTATTGCAACAAATCAGTACAGCTAAGTACTGATCAGTACAGATCAGTACAGCTAAGTACTGTTCAGTACAGATCAGTACGTATCAGTACAGATCAATACGGATCACTAAAGATCAGTACAGTTCAGTACAGATCAGTACGGATCAGTACAGATCGCTACGGATCAGTAAAGATCAGTACAGTTCAGTACAGATAAGTACGGATCAGTGCTGATCAGTACAGTTCAGTACGGATCAGTACAGATCAGCAGTTCAGTAAAGATCAGTACAGTTCAGTACAGATTAGTACAGTTCAGTACGGATCAGTACAGATCAGTACAGATCAGTACAGATCATTACAGAATGACTAACACTCCACGCAACACCTCCATTCACAACACTAAGCTATTATACATACCTATAGGTGCATATGTCTCCCATGAAGAGAACACTTGGCCATATTTTTGCGATAACTACAAAATATTTAATTGAGAGCTTTAGGGACGCCCGAAGGCACCCTCAGTGAATCGTGGAGCTGCAACAAGATGATACTGCACACTAACAAAAACTCAGATTCTATCTGTTCCTTTAGACTCAGATTGTATTCATGATATAGATATCTTTTAGCGCTTGTTAGATACACAACAAGATAAAACTACTTGAAAAGCTATTTATCTAAATTTACAAAGCGTCGAAATATCATTACAAGCAAAGTTTCTTAGCATTTCCAGTCCAAACGGCTTTGATATTGACAACCTTAAAGATATAGCATATGAAAAATGCAGAGAATATTAAATAAACACGCTAGTGCATGTATAAATCAGTCCATGATATTGAATTCGGCAAGGAATCGGTGATTCAAAAGGGTTAGGGTTAGGGTTAGGGTTAAGGTTAGGGTTACGGTTAGGTGTTCTTAAGTTTAAAATTTGTGTCGGAACCAGCCTTATCTGAATATAGTAGGCCTCTGCTATTAGATACTGTAAGAAGCGTAAATGCAGAAACAAATAGGGCCTATCACTGTACATTTGTATTGTTCTTACTATCTTTATATAATGTCAAACATTCTCCATAATATCTTATTGCATACTTTAAAAATATTTGAAAATAAAAGTGTTCTTTTCTCCTGAGGCAAGCGAAGGAGAAAGGAACTTCAAGAGTTCGGTTCAGTTTGGACGAAGTCTGGGTTCGGCTTCGGTTCTGGTTCGGCCAGAGTCTGGGTTCGGATTCGATTCGGTTCGGTCAAAATTCAAGATAATATTGTTCGGTTCGGTTCAATTCCTATCTCTAGTACAGATACAAATGGTAAATGTACTAGATGGTTATTAAAAGGCTTTACTCATCATAGTTCTTATACTAAAATGTGTACTTTACGTGTAGTTCTGTTCAAGCAGTTTAAAACTTTTAGCGCCTAACTTAAAGATCTCTCAATTGAGATTGTTCTGACTCGGCTTTTAATAAGTCTCTATCTGGTGTAGTATAGTTTCACTTTATTTCTACAGTAAAGATCAGGATAATCAGCTTGATGAGCTAAGCTCTAAAGATTTCTATATCAATTTAACCCAACCCAAAGTACCGAAGGCTAATTATAGATTTTTCTAAGCCACTCACAGTGGCCTAAATGACTGGCCTACGTTAATTTCCATAAAAGGCTGATAACTATCAGGAGCCTTATCCGCTAAATGACTGAAATGACGTAGATATTTCTACAGGAAACCACTCAAGGCCCTGTTTGTTGACATCAGCATTTATCTATATCACTCATTATGTAAAAAATCATCTCAAAACTTGTGGCTGGACGTGAAAAATCTATATCTGACGTAAGTGGCATGAAGTAAAATTTATGTAAATTTTCTGTTTTATAATAAAAAAGAGAAATTTCCTTAGCTGAATTGTAATTTTAAACGAAACAAGGTAGAATATATCTTCACCTTTAAACAATTTGATAGACCTAAATTACCTGTGCGCATGGAACTGTTCCATAGGCCAAAAGGCCTAAATTGCATGATCTCCGCAGAATCGTAAAGATTAAACCAGTTGACAACTAGTTCAACTTTCAGAGAATTTAATTAAATCTAATTAATGTAATTAAATGTAATTAGTTTAAATAGACCTAATTAACTTCATTATGCCTAATTAATTTAATTAAACCTAATTAATTTAATTAAGCCTATAGTGTTTGTGGGTTAATGTAACAGTCTTGTGTTAAGAAGAAGTTGCCTCAGGGTGTTTAGGAGTGAAGAAGAGTTGTTTGGTGAGCATGGTAACAGCTGATGACACTTGTTTCTTCCTGTGACGAGTTGGGTCTTTGGGACAGTTAGAGATGAAATCATAGGCGACCATGTTGTTGACTCGAGTCATCAGCTGTAGCAGCTCCATAGAGTAGGCGTGTTCTCTGAACACTTTGTTGATAGCCTGAATGAACCAAGCGCCTTTCTCTTTGCTTCTGAACGAATAATGATCTAAGAATAAAACAGAATTCTTAGATACCATGAAATTAAATGACAGATACAACAAATACAATGAAATTCGTAAATGAGTGCATTAATTTACCAGCAGTAGCTAGGCCGAACCGGTTACAACTAACTACCCCATGATTATGGTGGAATGACAATTCATGATAGACTACAAGAGAAGAACACAACACAATGGTCAGGCGCCCTTCTTGGGCGCAAATATCATAATTCCTAAATCTGCACAAACACTGGTCACATTGTTTCTATTCTAAATGGCACTTAATCGCCCTACTAGTTAGTATTCGCTTCCATACTAATTGGCTTTAAGAGTTTGTAATTCTGGAGCATAGGTCTAATCGCTTTTCTGTGAAAGCTTTAGAGTGACAGATCTCAAGTGTAGCTTGCCTATCAGATGATTGCTTAGTTATAGCCGATCTTACGTGGCGAAGATATCTTTCACTCCGAACGATATCGTCGCCGAAAGTCACTATTGCATATTATGAACGAAATTTAGCTCGCTATCTGAGCTGATTTCAGCTACTTGTGACGGAGAAGATATCTGCTGGGACTCGGGTGGTTATTTTCTCGCGTAAATTAAAACAAAGTCGTCGCTAGGCGGCTGACATTCAACCGGCGCAGGTGGCTCCAGCCAATAGGAGAGCTCGAAATCAGCGTAAGTGGTTAGAATTGTTGGAAATCTGAAAAAACAGTCTCAAGATAAAGTTGAGAATAGAAAAGCTTCATAAAATGCAAAAAGCAGATTATTAGTTATCTCGGGAATAAAGTCAAATGGTAGAGATTGATATCGGCGAGGATATATTCCCCTTCATAATATTAGGCATTAGGTTTTTGTCATGTCTACCATCATATTTATAAGTAATCATTTTCTTTGAACGCGTAAAGTGCAGATACTGCATGTATGCATGTATATAGACTTGATTAAAAACACTATTGCACATAAGATCTCACCAGGTGGTGCGCCATAGGCGTAGAAGAAGTCAGCGTTGAGTGGAATACTCTGGACTGGAGGTGATGAGGATTCCTCTTCTCCATCTGTGTCGTACTCAGGAGGCAAGGGTGCTCCTTCATCCACTTCAACTCCTCTACATGCCTGGAGCAATCAATCAATTGTTCAGTATATCAATGAATTTACTGACTAACACGAGAGTCAAGCTATATATCAATCAGCCAATCAATACACTGATCGATTAGTCCAACATATTTTCTATAAATAAATGAATCAATATAAATCTCTTAGTGCACTGCCTACTGGCTAGTCCATAGTATATACCGAATCTACTCTTCTCTGCCTTCCGCTTTCCTTTTCATTTCCATATACGAGTGGGTCTTTAAATCATCTAACATACCTAATCTCGGCCTGCCCCTGCCTCTTTTTCCCTCCAATCTACCTTCTATGACCTCAAGTAGTAAACCTTCTCCCCTTAGAATGTGTCCGATCCGAATCTTCTTCCTCATTCTAAATAAATTTATCAGCTATCTATCTCTGCCAACTCTCTCTAGCACTTCCCCATTTGTAACCTTTTGAGTCCAGCTAATCCTTTCCATTCTTCTCCATATCCACATTTCCAACGCCTCCAGTTCCTAATATCATCCTTCCCTAAGGTCCATGTTTCACATCCATACAATAGCGTGGTCCGAACCAAAGTTTTCACTATCATTATCTTTGTGTTTTCTTTAGACTTTTTGTTAAGAGTTCTTCCCTATTTCCAAAGGCCGCTTTTACTTGTGCACAATATATATATATATATATATATATATATATATATATATATATATATAATTCAATTGCAAATAAGAACCTGTATGAAGAAGAGTTTGGGTTTTCCACGGAGAGTTTCGCAGGCTTTGATGTTCGTGAAGATGTGCTCGAGCAGAACTGTCTGATCCACTGCCCAGATTTCACCGAAATCCTCCCCGTGACTCAGTATGACCATAGCAAAGCAGTCAGCATCACGGTGTTCTTCCGGTTTAACAGCAACTACAGTACAATACATCATTTATAGCGTTATCTTGCTCCTTCTTTCTCTCTCTCTCTCTCACTCTTTCTCTCTCTTTCTGACCCATACCCTTCCCCCTTTCTGTCCCTCTCTCTATCTTTCTCTTTCTATCCGCAAATGTCTCTTTGATTCTGTCTATGATGATGATGATAGGAGAGTTTAAGGTTCTACTTTACTAAATGAGCCTTTAATATAAGCACGCTATGCCAGAGTCAACCAGATCAAACTTCACTCCCGTATAAGTATCTTACACAAAACTCTCAACAAATATACATTAGACATCACGATACTGAAAAAAGGTTTCTAAATGTATCATTTGATGAAATAGCTGGACGACGGATATTCAGTGCTTTAGTTCTTAATTATTTAATATTTAATATTTGAGAGAATTATTTATTAATATTGAGAGATTGCGTGTGCCAGTGAATGAACTAATAAGCATTTTAAGATAGACTATATTGCATCTGTAAATCTAACCTTTGCTAGGAATCTATCTCAGGTCCCTCTAATATTGCAAGAAGGAGATAAGCAAACAAGGAACATTGACAAAAAAATTGCTGCTACGCTTCAAGAAGACAAACAAGACTTCTTCAAAACTCAACCATACGAATACTTCTAGGATATTCAACATATCAATCTATTGATTGAACATTCCATTACCTTACATACTTAGCTTCGATTTATCTGCAACATTTTTTATTCAATACTTTAAAGAAGTTTGCCTTTTATTTCATTTATTTGCCTGAACAAATCATTTCAAATAATAGAGCTTGAAAAATCTTACAATATACAGCAATTCACGCAAAAGTCAAAGAACACAAAGGTCCGAACACTCTAACATTAGCCCTATTAGGAGAATAAAATAATAAAATTTAACATTTAGTCTGCTATAAAAAAACTTCTAAATCATTGTTTGACTCTGATGAATTAACGGATTGATTGGACAGAACAATTCACTCACCATCCAGAGGTATTTGAAGAATCTCAGCCCTCGTCTGATTCCTCTTCACTTCAACATCAAATCCAAGCCACTCAAACAACTTCTTCATATTTTCAGCATCCAGATCTGACCCCTCTCTCTTATCAAGACCCTTTGGTTTAAAGTCCACGTTGTTGATGATGAAGCATTTTCCTCTTTTCTTGTGGTTCATGTTGTAGCGGTACCTCTCGTCGTCACCTGCAGGCTGACACTTCACCTGAGGCGGTTCAGGTGGGACTGCTCCATGCTGTGCGGCTGAATCCCCCTCATCTTGTTTAGTCAACTTGGCCTTACGTTTGCTCAGTGACAAACCGTCGCAATCTTCATCCCTACAAAATATATTTCGCATGGCATTAATATCACGAAACACAGATAGAAGGACGGGGGGGCAGACCAAAGGACAGTCAAGCAGCTTCACTATCTCTCTCTCTCTCTCTGTAACTCTCTCCTCTCCTCTAACTCCCTATCTAGCTCGCTCTCTCTCTCTAACCTTCTCTCTCTCTCTCTCTCTCTCTCTAACTCTCTCTCTCTCTACATCTTTCTCGCTCTCTCGTTCTATTACTCTCTCTCTCTCTCTCTCTCGCTCGCTCTCTCTCTCTCTCTCTCTCTCTCTCTCGCTCGCTCTCTCTCTCTATATCTCTCTCTCCTCGATATTAATAAAATAAAATAATAATAACATAAAAATATCATAAAATGAATTTTACTTCCTAAAATCGTACATAGTAAACTTACCTATTTCTGCTAACACAATTATCTCCAGGTTTAGTTAAGCTGACAGAATTGTCTCCAGTGCTTTGAAAGTCACAACGATGTGTCTAGACAAGTCGAGCTACCGTCAAAACGATTTGTACTTCTACTTTCACTCTATTGTAAACTACTTTTGTTCATAACATCCAGACGTCGTTTTATAATCAGACCTAGCCGCTAGATGTCTTGAGCCAATGAGTAATCAGCGAGGCTGGTTCAGCTCTCAATGCTCTACACGGCGCCTTGCAGCCTGACGCAATCACAGCCTGATAAATCAGTGATGAGCAGCAAGTTTTTTTTTCATAATTGAAAAATATTTTCAATATAAAAATACTGCTTTATTTTCTATCTTATAATACTTTTTACAAGTAGTTTCCAAAATACTTTCGAAATACATTTAAAAAGTATTTTGAAGATTTTAAAATATTTTACAAATACCTTTCTGTAATTTTAAAAAT
>CAJHZI010000019.1:25000-26780 GCA_905160935.1 Enchytraeus crypticus
CATTTCTAACACATGTGGCTTAAATAATTTACAACCTATAGAATGTAGCACATGAAAAATGTACAAAATATTAAATATACACGCTAGTGTATGCACACATAAATCAGTCCCTGATATTGATTTCGGCAAAGAAACGGAATGGTAAATCTCTCTTTTATTGCAAAAGGATAAAAAAGTTACTATCTAAGATATAATAGTCCCTATCTGTAGGCCCTACTAATGATAGGCCTACTATAGGGAACTAAGCACAATTGTTATCAGTGCTCAACAGATTATTATGTTAATATATAAGAAATCAGATCAACGCAAGATGAAGCAATACAAACACAAGATCTAACAAAACGAGATCTGTTAGTACAGAAGTCTCTCAGATCAGTTCAAATTATAATAAAATATAACCAGATCTAAATTAAACGTTTACAAGTTAATATGTATAGAAAATGGAATGATATGAATTTAGATATTATATCGGTACGCCGAATTTCTTTAGATCTGAGATGATTAAATGTCTACATTTGAAATTAACCTTCGAGATCCACAAAACCTGAATACTCTTCGCATCTTGAGTTAAGCAACAGGTTAACCTAAGTTTTACACATATTAGCAAGTTTTGTAACAAGCAGTCTTTCTTCGACGACGTGTAGTAAATATCACATTCGCACTGCAAGCAAAGTGGTGCCATCTCGTGAATGAAATGAAACCGCTAGGCGTTATATTCACTACAAAAATCCATAAGTCACATTTATCTCGCTCTAGTTCTAGAAATATATAAAACAATAGCAAAGAGTCCTTATGCCACGGCTAGTCTCTCGCCATCTCGCGAATGAAATATAAAATAAAGTCAACAAAGGTCACCAGTCAGAACGTGAGACGGCTAGTGTGGCGCCAGCTGGCGAGAGAATGTTAGTATAGCGAGTGCAAGTATATAACAGAAGATGAAGGGGCTTGAAATAAAGGTGTGTGGTGCGGAGTTGTAGAACTGGCAATAGGGGCACTGGAAGGAGCCGCAGACCTGACATATGTGTAACTGGAACAACGTGAATGTGTTGTAGGCGCTCAGCTTCTGCAAACCTGCAAATAGACGTCAGAATATACGCTAAACTAATGCTACTAAATCTCTCAGTTTACTGCCTATTGGCAGGTCCTCTCCCTCTCCCTCTCTCTCTTAGTGAACTGTCTATTGGCTGGTCCATAGAATATAAATATTACTTTTTGTTTCATTAATAAATAAGAGCTGAATATAAAGTTGTAAAAGTTTAGAAAGTCTTTATTATTATAAACGCACTTTCATAACCTATCCCTAAATTCTTTCTTGTAGGCACATAGCCTATCTTCTTCTTCAAGTGCCGTGCCTGTTCCATGCCTGGGTGATCAAGGTCATGTTCCTCCATGTCCCTGTCCATTGTTGCTCAGATCATTTCTTTTTCCGTTAACTGCATCCACTTGCTTGGACTCGTAAAGAATATCATCCGCTGCCGAACCATACTTCATTGGCCACTTAGTTTTCTTATTACTGTGACATTTTCAGCGACTTTGTTACACATAATGTGTCTGAAAAACTTCTTCAAACTACATCCACTATAGTCGCCTCTCCTAATTGTTGCACTAGAAAAGCAGTTTTTTTATGAATTTTAAAATCTCGCAATTAAATTATAAAAATATTTTTTAAACAGCCACTAAAATGCAAAAGCATTATGCAACGTAGACTTGAATTTATTTAAGCGACAACCACTGAAATTAAATAATCTAAATTTTATGTAGAATCAAAAGAGGAGAGTCT
>CAJHZI010000022.1:0-30000 GCA_905160935.1 Enchytraeus crypticus
TGTCGGCTTATCTCTCTGTCAGAACTGTCTGCATATCTCTCTGTCAGTACTGTCCGCTCGTCTCTCTGTCAGTACTCTCTGTTTGTCATTCTGTCTGCTTGTCTCTTTATCAGTACTGTCTGCTTGTCTCTCTGTCAGTACTGCCTGCTAATCTCTCTGTCAGTACTGTCTGCTTATCTCTCTGTCAGTACTGTCTGCTTATCTCTCTGTCAGTACTGTCTGCTTGTCTCTCTGTCTGTTTGTCTCTCTGTCAGTACGGTCTGCTTATCTCTCCGTCAGTACTGTCCGCTTGTCTCTCTGTCAAAACTGTGTGCTCATCTCTCTGTCAGTACTGTCTGCTTGTCTCTCTGTCTGTTTGTCTCTCTGTCAGTACTGTCCGCTTGTCTCTCTGTCAGAACTCTCAGCTTGTCTCTCTGTCAGTATTGCCTGCTAATCTCTCTGTCAGTACTGTCTGCTTATCTCTCTGTCAGTACTGTCTGCTTATCTCTCTGTCAGTACTGTCTGCATTTCTCTCTGTCAGTACTGTCTGCTTGTCTCTCGGTCTGCTTGTCTCTCTGTCAGTACTGTCTACTTATCTCTCTGTCAGTACTGTCTGTTTGTCTCTCTGTCAGTACTGTCTGCTTATCTCTCTGTCAGTACTGTCTGCTTATCTCTCTGTGAGTTCTGTCCGCTTGTCTCTCCGTCTTCTTGTCTCTCTGTCAGTAATGTTCGCTTGTCTCTCTGTCTGTTTGTCTCTCAGTCAGTACTGTCTGCTTGTCTCTCTGTCAGTACTGTCTGCTTGTCTCTGTGTCAGTTCTGTTTATTTTTGTCTCTCTGTCAATGCTGTCTGTCAGTGCTGTCTGTAAGTACTGTCAGTCATTACTGTCAGTCAGTCTGTACTGTCTGTCAGTACTGTCTGTCAGTACTGTCTGTCAGTACTGTCTGTCAGTACTATCTGCTTGTCTCTCTATCAAGACTATCTATCTTGAGTTTTTGATAGTAGTACTGTCCGTTTGTTTGTCGAAGCAGAAATAAACACTTATCTCTCTCTCGCTCTCTCTTTCTCTTTCTCGCTGACATCTTGTTTCCCTGTCAGTACTGTCTGTTGGTCCCTCTGTCAGGACTAAGCAGGAACTTGGGGAAGGCTATGGAGAATCACCTCATCTAGCATACTAATTTACCTTCATACAACTACAAAGTAAAGGCCCTCGGTCTGTAGTAGTATAGTAGTATAGGCACTAGGAATGTAAGGAACAAGAGAACAAAAGAAAAAATTGCAAAGTAGCGTGAAATGGAGAGGACCGCTTTTGGTTTTTTAGGATTGAATGATGTGAAGTGAAAGGGGAAAGGTGATTTATAAGTGATGAGTGCAGACTTCTGAGTACGGAGGACACGAAATATTTATTGCGGAGGACACGAAAGCCAAGAGGGAGTGGCAATTACATTAGAGAGACGTTAGAGAGTAACTAATATATAGAGTCCAGTGAACGAGTGATATTGGTAAGATTTCAGGCAGAGCCGGCAAATTTAGATATCATTCAAGAGAGTATGCCCACATGAAATGCCGAAGATGAGGAAATAAAAGGTAGGCCTATATATGAGAGTTTAGAAGAAATTATATAACCAGAGTGATACAGAATAGGTGACTCTTATGGAAGTTTGAAATACGGTGATTGGTAAAAGTGAGGATGGACAGAAAATTTGTGAGATTGGTATGGGAAAAGAAATAGCCGACATCACGGGCTGATTGAATTCCGCAAAAAATGAATATTCTGGCAAAACACGGGGTTCAAACATGAAAAGAGAAGGCGATACACAAGGATGAAGCATGGAGATACTGGACGATTTCAACTAGATAATATTTTAATTAAGCAGCGATATTGAAATAGTGTAAAGAAAATTCAAGGACATACCGGGAGCTGATGCAGATTCAGACCCTAGTCTAGTAATGGCTAAGATCGAGATGGGACTGAAGAAAATAGTTGCAAGATGTTGTGTAAAGAAATGGAATATGAGGAGATTAGACGAAGAGAAAGGTAAATTTCAGAAGAAAGTAGATATGGAGTTCAAATTAATGAAAAATTAATGATAGAAAGTGCTGAAAATGGGCCGGATAAAATGAAATAAAAAATTTATAAAGCAATTATGGAAATGAAGAAAGGAAAAACGGCAGGAATTGTTGACGTGCCATCAGAATTCCTAAAAATATTGGAAGGAAAAACACGGCATGATTGTGAATCTACGCATGGATATACTGTACATGGGTACAATAACGGTATGTGGCCAGAGGATACTACCAGATCAGTAATTATCCCCATTCATAAAAAGCCGTTGAATGTTCGGACTACAGAATATAAGCTTAATATCACATACATCAAAAATCCTATTAAATATAACAAGTACGCATTCAATCCAAGACAGAAATGACATCAAGTAAATCACAAATTGGATTTAGAAAAGGATGCCGTAAATGAGATGCTATAGGGGTATTGCGAGTCATATATGAACGCAGTTCAGAACAAGGAAATAAAGTTTTTATGTGTTTTGTAGATTTTGAGAAAGCTTTTGATGGAGTGAACTGGGTGAATATACTAAGAGATTAAAGCTAGAGAAATTTGAGTGGACTGTACAGATAGAAGATTAATTATGAACCTGGACTTGAATCAAAAGGCAATTATCAAAGTTAAACAGAAGTTACCAAAAGAAGTACAGAATGGGAAATAAGACGAGGCTTTAGCTTGTCACCGCCTCTATTGAACATTTACGCAGAGGTATAGATGATGGAAGCAATGGGCAACATTGAAGATGGAATAAAAATTGGAGGTAAACTTGTGAAGGATGTAAGATTTGCTGATGATCAAGGTTTGATGGCTAGTATATTGAAGTGGGTTTAAAGAAAATCGTGGATGGCCTGAACAGTACGGCATTAAAGTATGAATAATGGATAAAATATTGAAAGAAAGTATGAAAATAAAATAAAAAACGCTAAAGTAATGAGAGCATCTAGAAAAGGAGTAATAGTAAATATAGAAATAGACGGTACAAAGTGAGAACAGGTATTTGAGACAAAATATTAACAGAAGATGGGAAATGTGGGACAAAACAAATTTTAGAATTTCTCAAGCAAAAGAAGCTTTCGGTAAAAGGAAAGAATTATTATCAAAATGTGTGAAGAAAGCCAGAAAGAAAAAGATTGTTAGGACATTAGTGTGGTTTGCAGAAAGAGTTAATTGAGGAAAGATTGAAATAAGAAAGGTTAGAGAAAGACCGAGACTTGGGATATTGGATGATTTGATAATTAATTCATATGCTGACATGGAGAGAAAGGCAGAGTATATAAATAAATGGAGGTGTTATATGCAATGGATCTACCAATAGGAAGTTCACTAAGAGAGAGAGAGAGAGAGAGAGAGAGTGAGTGAGTGAGAGAGAAGTTTTTAGATTATCACAGACCAATAGGCCTACTAGACAACGCTATGAGACCCATATTATAGTTGTATTTGAAAAGTATAATATACTAAATTATTTACAGTTAGTTTACTATTAAATCCTGAATGTCAAACACTCGTTCTTCGGATTTATTGGAGGATAATACACTAATCAAGACTAGCTAACGAGCTGAAAGATGTTGTTTCATGAACAATTTTATATAACCAAAAACTACGGGATTTTAAAATTAGTTAGTTAGAATGGAATAACATTTTATTATTAGCAAACTGACCTTGCAGCTGTGGGGCTTCTATTTCAAAAGTCTTCGACTGATTCTTGTATCGTTCTGGTCTGATGAGATTTCTCTTTAAGGCATTTGATTTTTGTAATCCTTCGCACATTTCATCTATTTGCTGTTCAAAGTATCAATAGTAGCTTTAAATTCCATTGTATAGTTCACGGAGTCGGCATTTGATTTCTGTAGTCCTTCACACATTTCACTTATTTCATTGTTCATATTATCAATTGTCCCTTTAAATTCCATTATATCGCTAGTCGAACCATATCGTGTTATTAATTCCAAATATTTATTCAGTTTCTCGTTGTAACGAGTAGCAGTGTTAATCTCAGTCTCATGTGATTTAAAGACTTCGTTTTCTTTCTCATTATTCAACCTTTCCAGAATCTCTGATTTCCGGTCTGCTAGTTTCTTTTGCAATATATCTACCTTATTAATAATATTAGCGCTGGTAAGTTTCATCGAGTTTTTAATATCGATAAATTTCACTAATGATTCTTTTATAACGTCACTTCGGCCTCTGACTGATTTATGAATCAAAACAAGCTCACTTTTTAATCTTTCTGGAGCAGTCACGTCATGTTCCAGACAGGTCTCGCCTACACAGGTACAGCAACACAGCTTAGCACAAGTGCTGCAAAACATTTCTATGTTATTATACGGATGAACTTGACATCTTTCCTCGTATTCTGATTGTATACGACTAATTCGACAACTAGATTCTGATCCCAACGTTACAACCGTGTGGCCTTGTGGTCCTGAAATCTTTTTCATAGCGAGGTCATGACCTCTTATACATGACTGACAGAACTTACTGTTGCAGTCCATACAAAACGAAACAGCAGGAGCTGCGTTAGATGACTCACAAGCCTCGCACATTTTATCTTCCTCCTTTATATTCTCTATTCTATAAAGCTTAACGACCTTGCGTATAAATCTAACATAAGAGTACTGCAGTGGATCGGTTAAAAGTGTTTTATCAAATAGTTTTTTACAGACTGGACATTTCATCAGACCATCCTCGTTGTTTGTCTGTGATTGAAGACACGACAAGCAGAAGGAATCCAAGCATGGTAAAGTGACGGCATCTAAAAATATCTTATGGCATAGTCTGCACTTCAACAGCCAGTCAGGGCCCAAGTGCTCGTATCTATCAGCAGTAGTCTGATGACTGCTCGCGGGATCAGAGGATGTGGCGAGTCCTTAAGACAAGCTGACATCGTTGGGCACTTGTTGTGTAAGCTGGGCTGTATTTAAGGAGAGAGCGTTAGTCATGATTGTCGACCCATCTGAATTATTTGGTAAGTTTGTGGTAGTTAATGACTGCATCTCATTTGTGAACACTAGAGCATTTAGCGATTCACTATGTGGACGTTCATTCCCGCTCATTCCAATCTGAATCAGATTACTTGTATTTACAGTAGAATTTGTAGTCATAAGCGGCAAACATTGTCCATCGTCTTGGTTTCTGAGAAATTGGCCATTTGATGACAATTCGGAATATCGGTGCCACATTCCCGCGTGATTCGTATGAGAGATCACATTCAACGGCTTAAAACTGTGATTTGATATACACAACATTCAATAGCTATTGTCTATTATAAGTATACCATAATAATACATGCAACATAGTTTTGCTACAGCAAAAATCAAAATGATTAACTTTTTTTGAGTAATAAATTGAATTTTAGGAAATATGTGCCTCTGTGGAAATATGAGGCCAATATTACACACTCTTGAAATTTATATCACACTAGCATTAAGCCGGGTTATAATTACTTAGAAGATACATGTCATTGTTTAGGCTATTGAGTTATGAAACCACATCAACTCGTTTACTGGTGATGTCTGATATTCATATATTAGTTGTAAGCATTTTTAAATTAGAGTATAAAATATTTATGTAACTGAATGACTACGTCATTTTGATATAATAGTCCACGAAAAATCAGAATTGCTAATACCTCACTGCATTTTCTTCTCCAATCCACAGCATGGCCTCTTCACCACGGTTGGTTACACCAAATATTCTACCGTGTGACAAGATATTATCCGAAACAAATTCATTGCCATTGTAAGGAAGCACAGCACTCGAAGGCTCTGTTAGCTGACCGCTACTTCTGTAGAATTGATCTTCACTGGGACCAGCAGACAAGAGAGTGTATGAAGCAGAACGAATGTGCGAGGAAGTGTCAATATATGTGGCATGAACAGCTGAATGAACTAATCCAGTTGTGGCTGCAGGATTCATAAAAGATTCACTTTTAGATGCGGCTGATGGTAGATAATTCATGGGATCTTTATCGATGTCCGACTCAGTTGAATTCCCAGGTGGACTATAGTCAGCACCTGAGTACTCTTTCTTGGTTTCAACGTTGTTGGTTGACATCGGTGCCAGGGAGCTGCTACAACACGGCTCATGTTGATTGTAATAGGAACTGATCGACTGTTGATTGGTCTGACCTTGAGAGGTCAAGTTTTCAGGTTCATCAAAGGAATTGGATATCATCTGCTCGTCACGGCCTGGCTCCTTTAAACATAAAGTATTTAATATTATAAAATAAGCAGAAAATTTGTGAAGTAGAAAGTAATCAGATAATAAATTACAAGAACATAGGCCTGCAAATAAATAAAATAATAATAATATCATAAATGTTTAACGTCCGTTTCTTCGTATGAGGAGACCAAGGTAAAATATGTTAATTTACTACATTAATGTAAAATATTGCATTCATTCCATTAAGTAAAATGTCACAAAAATTTTCACGTATTTCAACTATTATTTAATTAAAACAAAAGAGTGCTAAATAAAGCACGCACACAACATCAATATAAACTATAGAACAATGAGATTCAAATCTCTCCATGGTACTGTATAATGTAAACATTCCCAACCAGTGGTTTGATGTAGAGATGGGATTGGTTCAGTTCCTCACTTGCGCACACATCCTCTGATGATCTTACGCTGGATGGAAGTGGAACTAAATCTGGATTACTCTTGTTCATTTTCCACAAGCTGAAGGACTGGCCACGAATTGCAGGAAATTGGTTCCAGATCGTGTTATTGAAATCTTCAGGATTTGAATTTCGTAGTTCAAATGGGATACGTGACTTGAAGAGGTTATTCTCTGAACCTAAAACATGGCAGTTTATTTTCAATAACTATAGGCCTAATCTGGAATACTACACTAATTTGTTTATTACACTTTTCTAATCAATATGCATTCAAGATTGCATTATGAATTATTCTACTAAAATATAGTCATGTTCATCACATTTAACTTTATAGGTTTCAAAAATGCATTATTGGCTAAACTCATCGTCAACATTTTTAACAGATAAAAAATTCAAAATATCCTTTGCTCTGAAGCAAACGATTTTGGTACTTGGACGACACTGACACAAACGCTTTAGTGTTAGTACTACTCTGATACAAAGGTTTTAGTGTTAGGACAGCTCTGATACAAAGGTTTTATTGCAAGGACAGCTCTGACACAAAGGTTTTATTGCTAGGACAGCTCTGATACAAAGGTTTTATTGCTAGAACAGGTCTGGCACAAAGGTTTTAGTATGAGTACAACTCTGATACAAAGGCTTTCGCTGTGCAATAATGGCGCATCGCGAGAGAAATAAAGCCGAAGACATCTATATAAGTTTTCTATCTTCATTCTCTACCATTTTAGTAGATATGCAGTCACTTCACTATATATGCTCAAATCTCGGTCGCATGTGAAAACCGAGATTAGGTATATTGGACGATTCGAAGATCCACTTGTACATGGACACGAAGAGAAAAGTAGAAGACCTACAAAAGTGAAGGCTTTATATACATACCATGAATCACCCTGTGGGCTGTACACTATATATATATTATATATATATATATATATATATCTATATAGATATATAATATATATCATATATATATATATATATACATTGTATATATTATATATACTGTATATATATATCATGTATAATTATATATATATATATATCTAGTATATATATATATATATATATATATATATATGATAGAGGAAGTACTATTCGATATGCTTTCCTGAGAGAGGAGGCATATTGAATAGTCTGTAATGCTAGCAGATACAACTGGTTATTTCTGAACCATCACAACAACCCTTTTCAGGTCCAAGAAAAATAAAATAAAATATTTATTTAGAGTACTTTTTAAATTAAATACAATTACGCGAATAGGCTAAGTTTTAGAATTAAAATTAATGATATATAGAGATCAGACTTATTAATTAAAAAATCATTAATCTATCGTTCTCATTCCACTGCGAAAATACTTATTTAGAGTAGATTCAAATATGGGGGGTTGCTCTGCAAAAACTTGCATAGCTGGCCAATTTATATACCAAAATGGATAAAAACTGGCCACCTCATCAGACATTAGTCTTTTAGTATTTGGTAAAAGTTTGATTTGAAAATATTAGCAATAGCCTGAGATATTCAAACATCTTGCAAGTGCTATCTTTTTTTTACTAATCCCTTGTACACATGTATATATATATATATATATATATATATATATATATATATATATAGAGAGAGAGAGAGAGAGAGAGAGAGAGAGAGAGAGAGACAGTAGTGAGAGAGAGAGAGATAGAGATTAGATATAATGGAAAATTGATCTTAAAGAAATTATCTTTGCTTTATTTTGATGTGGATGCTATTTATTTCTTTAGGCGTAATTGCCTACATTATATTAACAATAACTATTATTAATAGCTATTATTATAAATTCGCTCAGCCTCCCACTATAGTGGGAGGCTGAACGTATTTTCCTCATTCATTTTTGACGAAATGAACGTTCTCGCGTAACACTTTACTACATAGCGATTCTCCTAATCCGCAATGCAAGCACACATATGTTGAAGAGAAAATAATGGAGGCTAAAGCCAATTTTAACGCTAGTTTCTAGTTCATTAGCAATCAGTGACGGAGAGAGCTTTGTATTTGAACCCTGAGCCTACTGATCATCTGTGAAATAACTTGTCCGTAAGGATAGACCCAATTAGGAGCAGCCTAACACAACATCATAAACAACATCAGCAACAAAGCCATAATCGGAAGAGCGAATGTTCTGTTTACTTGACTGAACGCTTCAGACAAATTCACTATTCTTCTCCTTCTTCTTCTTCCGTTCACTGCCAAGTGGCAGGTTCAAGGTACATATTCGTACTCAAAGTTAGTTTACTCGCTCCATAAGGGCACTCCTTAGATTAGCAACTCAATCCCTCACAAAGTCTATGCCTTATCCATACCTTAGCAGCCTATTGCTTGGGTAAAGTAGGCCTATGGCTTCTGAGGTGGCTTCCCATTGCCTTCCTCAATTAACTGTTATAGGCCTACAACAATTATTAATACTATTATTACAACATTTTGTTTTGAGAGATTTAGAACAAAGCTAGCACCAGTACTTATCAAGTTTTCTAACACGATTACTGTCAACTCGACTGAGCGACGGGTCCAAGTTCAGAGTGACTTTGATGGATCTTGTTTTGTGCCATTGTCCTCGATTAGTCGTCTTCTCCTTATTTATTCTTCCCATCTCATATGATCGAAATATTCTAACAACTATTTTACTGCTTAATCTTTACTCCAATCTTGCTAATCTCACATTCGTCACTATTATGATGTAGTACTTTGAATTCTCAATATACAGTGTACGTATGACGAATTTAATCATCGATCCACTCTTGACAAACGATTGCAAGCGTATCGATTTGTACAAATTTTGGTGGCTTATCGAATTGTATTTTACTGGGATAACGTTGCGTACTATCTAAGCACTTACAGATTCTGAAGCTTTTGCTGACCTAAGCTCCTGAAGAGGCTCTTGACATATCCCCCTAGCACTCTACAGACGTGCTCTCGTAGTCATAAGCCTATCCGAACACATAACCAGTGTTATATGTATATTTGTTAACATTTTGAGAGGATGATCTTCTGAAGGGTCGAGTATTTCAATAATTTGTTTAAGTTTATTTTAAAATCGAATATTTAAAAATGCTTCAGGTTAGAAACCGAAAATTATGCTTCTAACAAAAGTATTTAGAAGAGAATTTTCACAATTATTTTCTAAATACCATTTTTTTCTATTTACTAAACACTTTTTAAAAGTAGGCCTATTTTTTGAAGTATTTTCAATATACTTTTAAAAAGTATTTTGCCCATTACTGTATATATATATATATATATATATATATATATATATACAGGCTGCGCATTAAAAAAATATCCCCCTAGCAAAATTACGATAGTTCAGTCAATTATAGATATTTCGCCTTAAAATTTTATTTACCTGTAGAGGAGGAATTGTACCATTGGCTCTCCAAATTCTGTGGAAACATTTTAATTAGGGCCGGAGTTATCCAAGTATTGCGATAGAAGTTGATTTTTCCAAATGACCGTGATACTATAATTGAAGTTAGATATTTTGTCACATCCAAATTAGCTTCAGCGCGACAAAGTCAACACAAAATGACGTCAAGCTAATGGGCCAATGACGTCAAACTGTTGGGCTGAGACCTGGCTGAGATAAGCTAATAAATATTGAGAAATCTACGGTAGGCTTTCTTAGGCTCTTAGCTAGATTTTACAGTCCTTGATTCATACTAACAACAATCGAAATTTTCAAGCATTAAGAATGCTTTCGCTTGAAGGTCGAATGAGAATTCAAACGTTATGAGATCAGGGCTTAGGAGCGATACAAGCAGCCTATCCGCATAAAGGATGGAAGCTATGCACAGTGAAAGCAATTTATCAACGGATCGATAAAGAAGGGTCGGTCTTGAAGAGAAAGGAAGGCAGTGGAAGACCGAAGTCAGTGCGATCAGAAGACAATATCGCCATGGTACGTGAAATGATTTGCTCTCAAGAAGATCAACCTGGCACGAGCAGATGCACGCGTCAGATAGCCTGTGAATTGGGTATTAGCGCTACGTCCGTTCGTAACATAGCAAAACTTGATATTGGCCTTTCTTCTTTTCGACGCGTGCCCGTTCAAGTAATCAATGAAGCTACAAGACACAAGAGACTAACGCGTAGCAAGCAGTTGATACTTCGCCTGACTGTGAGTAAGCGAAAGAAAGTGTTTTTCAGAGACGAGAAGCTGTTTTATCTCAGTCCACCAGTTAACAGTCAGAACGATCGAGTTTGGTCAGCGGGAAGAAAAGGCTTTATCAACCCTCATCGTCTCCTCCAACAGCGTGCCAAGTTTTCAGCCAGCGTCATGGTTTCGGCGGGAGTATCATACGGAGGAAGGGTAGGCTTCCTTTCGTTGCCGAGAAAGCTAAAATTAATGCGGAGTATTACACCAACACTATTCTGCCGGAACTAATTGAAGACTGCAACGAGTTAAAGCCAAATGATTTCCCATTTTAGCAGGACGGCGCGCCGGATTCACTTCACGTCTGGCGCAAAACTTCCTTGTACAACATAGCCCAGACTTCATAAAAAACGGATGACTGGCCTCCAAATTCTCCAGATTTTAATCCACTTGATTTTTATGTCTGGGAACCATGTCGGAAAAGTATCGTACTTTCAAACCCAAACCCAGAAGCACAACGGAATTAAAAGCTGTTCTTGAAGAGATCTGGAAGGATCTCATTTTTATGAAGTCTGGGCTATATTGAACAGGAAAATATTGCGCAAGACGTGATGTGTGAGCCGGCGCGCCGTCCTGATGAAAAGTGTAATCATTTGGCTTTAACATGTTACAGTCTTCAATCAGTTTCGGCAGAATAGTGTTAGTGTAATACATTTTAGCACAATATCAGAGGCGTCAACATCTAACGGTCCTTTTCAGGGCCAACACATTTTCAAAAAGGAATTGATCCTAATTGACGTTTTACGTTGCGGTTACATGAAAAATTTTTTTTCGCAAAACTCGAATATCTCCGGTTCCTTTAAAAATATTTTTACAAAATGTGGTCAGCTTGTGGCAAAATGCCTCCACTAGAGAACTACAAAATTGCAAGGCAAAATATCAATACTTGGGTAAGCTATCGTAATAGTGCTAGGGGGATATTTTTTAATGCGCAGCCTATATATATATATATATATATATATATATATATATATATATATATATATATGTATATATATTAGTAAATATATAAAAATCTATAATGATGATTCACGATATACATTATAGCAAAAGCCTATTCTAGATAATATTGCGTAAACTCTTATAAGAGATCTACACGATTTTAGGAACATCAAGAAGTTGCCCTTTCATAAAAAGCTCTTGAAGAAGCTATAGGCCCTACAGCACTCTCATTCAGTCGCACAGTCTAGGTATTTATCATAACTCTGAACTCCTGACTTAACAATAACTTGTAACTCTTGGTAACTAATAAACTTCGTAGCTATAGGCACCTGATTTACAATGTACATACACCAGCCATAAATGCATTGAATAAATTATAGTCAGAACTCTATTCTTTGTTTAGTTTTCCAAAATAATTTATTTAATACATTTACTATTTGTTTAATTTTAAAACCCTCAAAGCATTCAACACATAACATGCAAAGAACGTGAAAATGTTCGTAAAGGCCCAAGATTTCTTACATATGCAGGCTCGATTAATACGATTATTTGGAAAGTGGAAAATGAACAATATGAAAACACAAATACACAACATCTAAACACGAATTAAACAGAAATCAATTCTACAACACATACGCTTATTAAATAAAGGTTTAGGCGTATACATAATTTATAGTTAAAAATTATTATACAGGCGCAAAGCCTATACTGTCTATCTATACTGCATATCGCACATAATCAGTAACCAGTCGATACAACATTAGATGCAATACCGTGTGACTATATCATCATTACATAGCTATAGATGGTACAAGAACTTCAATTAGCAGTATTATCGACTCAGTCTTATGCTGTAAGTTAAGAACTATTTGAAATCAATATGCAAAAGTGGTCGTTTTAAAAGCTTCAATATTAGTACGTAAAACCAGATAGTCATAATTAATAATAATAATATATATATATATATATATATAATTATATATACATGTACATATATATATATATACATACATACATGTATATATATATATATATATATATATATATATTTATATATATATATACATATATATATCATATATATATTTATGTGTATGCAAATATATATATATATAAATATATATATATATATATATATATATATATATATATATATATATATATATATATATAGTCATAGTATATACCATGCATGCTTCTAAATTAATAACCAACAAAAATACCTTGTAAACCTTGAAGCAGTATGATTGTTGTTATCTTAGATTTGATATTTAGAGATACAGCTTGCCGTTGCTTAGATTTGACTAGGTTATCATGACCTGAGTCCCTTTCTTGCGGTCTAATGAATAATTAAATTTAAATTATTATATGGACATGTTTACATTTCCTCGTGTTAAGCCCATGTGTGGTTGGGATCACTGCAGAATAATGCAACAGCTAATAGGCTGCCTCGTGAACGTAAGATGCGACTAAAGCAAAAGCGGTGGAAGGCAGATAAGATCCACCACACCATGATTTTCCCCCATGATTATATGGCAGTTAATCCATTATAGAAATGAGGAAGGGTACGGGAAACCACCTTATTAAGCTCTGGATAAGGCATAGCCATGCCTCGTTAATCGATGGTGTGATCTTTATGGAGTTTGAAAGCATTATGTGAGTAGGAAAATGTATCTTGGACCTGCTGCTTGGCAGAAAACTAGAGGAGGGGGGTATGAACGTATAATTATAATATTCGTACAATATGTCTATACAACTGTAGATCTCTCTCTCTCTCTCTCTATGCCTCTGGAGGTTTTGTAAGGTTATACAATTTAACTCTGTAAACAAGATTCCCATATTTCATGCTTACCTCGTCCTAGATAAAATGTCAACACTAAATATGAGACACTTTAATAGTAAGAACAGGTGTTCGTGTTACGTTATGAACTATGACACACCGTACAGAGACGACAGTCGAAACTTTCTAGAACCTTATAGTGAAATCAATCAATAAAATACATACAAATATTTAATGTATGACATTATTTTGCAGACTCTGTGCACAGAAAATAGAGAGAGAGAGAGAGAGAGAGAGAGAGAGAGAGATACCGATAGACGGAGACAATGAGAGAGAATAGCCTTGATGATAAAAGCCACATGCTCAAATAAAAATTACATAAGGTAAACCTCCTAGTAGCCCAGTGAATTTCATGAGTGTGGCATTGATAAGTGGTACTCTGTCTAAATCAATTGTTTTTCACACATTTTAGATAAAATATAATTACTAAGTTGCATAGAACAAATCCATGATTATATGGTTGATATTGTCCATTGGCGATTTTAGAATATCCGTTACAGCAAAATGTGAACGTGAAAAATATATTTGTAGTTCTGAATATGCTAAATCAATCAGCTAGTCCCTAAACCTGATGGAACATTAGAACAAGTAGTCATACTCCTGTGGAACTAGATCTATCATTAGGCATAGGCTTCTTAATACACCATAAATAAGGTGGTGCACAGACCTCCAGAAACGTGCTTCGCTCGTCTCCTACGACACAAGCACTCAGGGCAGTGCTGGAAAAGTACTTTACTTTTACTTTCAAAATTACTTTTACTTTTTACTTTTCGACGTTTTAGCAGTACTTTTACTTTTACTTTTACTTCGCGACTTTGAAAATACTTTTACTTTTCAATGTCGAAAAAAAAATTACTTTTACTTTTGTGTTCTCTAAAAAAATTACTTTAGTCTAAAAGTACTTTTTCATGGTAGCAATGTTATCGGATTAAACCAGAGGCATTAAACATTATCCAGTCAAGATAAAGAGGTTTAATTTAAATTATTTGTAATACATAGAAGTGTCGATGATTGACAGGCCATAAATGAAGCGACACTTGACCAACTAAGATTCAAGGCACTGGTCTGAAATATAACTGCACCGTAGCTTCAAATGGTCTGAGCGACACATTCAGTCGATTATAATTAATAATAGACCTACGCCGTATTTCAACTTTCAATGATGCATGCACTCATTCTTGGAGCCTGTGCTTTTATCCACTAGATCAAAGATATGGTGTTGAATCCTATACAATTGCAATTAGCACTTAGCTAATATATAACCTGTGGAATCTGTTTTATTGTTGAATTCTGCTCATCGGTTTACCTAAATGTATATGCTTATATATTTTGACTTATATGTTGAACGCAATACTATTGCAATTAATACTTACCTTATAACCTGTAGAATCTGTTGTAATGGAACTCTGCTCATCGGGGTATCTAAATGTATATGCTTATATATATATATATATATATATATATATATATATATATATATATATATATATAGAGAGAGAGAATGAGAGAAAGAGAGAGAGAGAGAGAGAGAGAATTTAAAATTGCAAATTGAATAGGCCTTAAGTAACATTATAATAATAGGCCCTATATATGTATAAATTACTGAAGTGTAGATTTTAAGATCTCCGTTTAAAATGTCTAATATAATTAATCTAATGTTACAAGTTGGGTTTATTTTATACAGATTAATTCAGTAGTGCGAGCTATTTACGGTACGATAGTACGTGTAATAAGGGTATAATTAAAGTATCTTATTATACTCAAATACAGGCTGGAGCCAGTGGCGAAGTGGCTGGAGTTCGTGGCGAAGTCGGTGAAATATTCGACCACGGATCAGTATGTGCTGGGTTGAAATACTGTGCTCGTCCGTCACTGACATCGCTTTCGAGTGAGGAAACTGACGTTAATCTTGGTTTTATCAGCTTTAGTATCGAGTGGGTAGATTGTATAGTAAAAAAGTATTGTTAAATTGCAAAAGGGTCTAGACTAAGTATAATTTGCTTTGTCGTAATAATGTAAATATATTATTGGATTTGGATTAGGAGTTAGTCATACGTTAAACATCAACTACTGAAACATACCTGGTGTACATTTGTTCATTGTTATAGTATATTATTGGATTACCTTAATTGTGCTAACATGGCGCAAGGTAATCCAATAATATATTAACAAATAAATATATAAATGACGTGCTGTATTACAATACATGTAATATTGTAATACATGTAATATATATATACTATGCGATATGATTTGAGATTTACTTCCACAAATGTATGTTTCTATTAGCATATTCCTGATGTTAATATAGTTCTCTGAGTTGTTAGATTTTAGAAACAATTGTATATTTCATAATTTGAAAAATACTTTTACTGTTTGATACCGGAAAATGAATACTTTTACTTTACTTTTAGGTTTTGAAAAAATATACTTTTACTTTTACTTTTACTTTTTGGTTTTGAAAAAAAATTACTTTTACTTTTGGATTCCCAAAAATAAATACTTTTACTTTTACTTTTTAGTTTCATAAACTACTATTAAAGTACTTTTCCAGCACTGACTCGGGGTACAGCACGGAATGAGGTAGGTGGAGGGGGCGTGTGGAAAGCAATCTTCAGTGAGGATTTCTAATTTATATCTCTGTCTGTTATCCTTATATAGCTATTGGCTACATAAGGTATGGATAAGGCATACTTTGTGAAGGGATTAACTTGTTGATCTAACGAGTGCTCTTCTTGAGCGAGAAAGCAGACTTTATAATCTTTTATTCATCAATTCTTGGCAGAAAGCACACACAGATACAATTATATTGCAAAACGTGACACAACAGAATACATATAAAAAAGTGCATATAAACATTTAACTATTTCAATTTTTCACAAACTGCACAATAGTTAAAACAGAGCATTTTTAAAATTGCGCCAAAATGTAAAAATAATACTCGACAAAGAATATTCGTCATTGCTAAATATGGCAAATTTAACTTTGAGTATGAATATGTACCTTGAACCTGCCACTTAGCAGTGCACTGAAGACGATCTCTATCTCTTATTTTGTGGGAGGAGAGGTTTGCGTGATTAAGAAGAATTGCGATGTTCCGTGCACAGATAACTTCTTTAAAGATGTTGTCTTGGGGGTCAAATTCTCTCTAGCAGTATGTGGACAACAGTTGTGATCATTACTCATTAGCCCCACCATCAACCCTTTCATTCATCTTTCGTTCGAAGTTAGAATGTCTCAATAGCGCAATGGTTAGAGGTGTAGATAACGTCATGAAGTTTTAAATGACAGCTCCTAAGGTGAATTGAACCCTCGTGGGTTCGAATCCCAGCCGCGCTGATCTGAGAGTAAAATTTCGGACATTCACAGGACTGGCTTTACGGAAAATGGACAAAATTGCTTAACGGATTTAGCGTGCGGTATTAAAAGTGATAGATATCAACATAGTTGATCATTTCACTATATTAATGTGTGTGTGTGTTCAATCTATATGGTGCCACTGTCGAAAATAGACACCTTTATCTCTTTCTCCATCTATCCCTCTCTCTTTCTCTCTTTCTCTCTCTCTCTCTCTCTCTCATTTTCGATCTCTCTCTCAAATATTTACTAATTCTTCACTTTTTAATTTGACAATTTTATATTTTAATATTCGTATTCAATCTGTTTAAACCACTCTTTGATATTTACTTCAGCCTCAACCAAATGTATCATCAAGTATCTGGGGTATTTACTTTCAGTGAAAGATATAACACGAACCTAAAAGTTTTCGCAGAGTTTACTCAAGTGTGTTAAAATCCGTGCCCCAAGCAGCTCCATTTCGTGAATAAGACTACTGGTAGATTTGATTTTCCTGGTTTTTAATGTCCATAATTTTGCGACTGCAACTGACCGAGGCAATTTTGCGACTGCAACTGAGAGAGGCACTTAGAGAGGATAAAGACATTATTAATTTAACCAACCTAATTATATAGGCTTCGTCATAGAATTGGATTATCACTCAGTATAGTATGACTGCGGACTCAGTTGGTCAGGTTATTTGGTCAATCATGGCGATGATCGAGTTTCAGTGGTTCAACCGCTCACTGCTACGCCTGCATGACCTCGTGAATAGAAACCCTTTATATATTGATTAAGGATTTAATAACACTCAATTTAGCTGCACTTCAATTAAACGAGGTTAAGCTTTATCAGGCCCGGTTAGTACATGTTGGGGTGACCACCAAGGAATACAAAACGTTGACAGCTTCGAATAAAAAAGTACCCAGTGTGTTGGAATGTATTTAACCTTGTCGTTAAACTTTACTAAGAGATAAATTTATACTTTTCAACATGAAACACTGGAGATTAAGTGCTCTGACCAGTCAAATAAGCTGGGTAGAGTAAAATTATTTTCTTACAAGATGAAATATTTTATGGCATCTATATAGAATCTACAATAATTAAGATAATAATATTATTATTAATAGTGACAGCTATTTGATTCCCACTGTCGTCCATGAAAACATGTAGTACTATTGATATAAATCCATACCGGTAAAGGTAAAAATTTCAAAAATCCGGAAAACCAGTCAAAAGATTAAAGGAGGTAAAGCAATGGAGATTTAAGTGTTCAATTTGTCATCATAAGAGAGAGAGAGAGAGAGAGAGAGAGAGAGAGAGAAAGGCAGAGAGAGGATGAAGAAATGGGAAGATAGAATATATTAAATATTTCTAATTGAATATGGACATTATCGTAGGCCTATTATAGGCCCTAAGCGTGAAATCATACATTTTGCATATGGCAAGCCGACGCGTTATTCGAAGTCATATATTAACATCAGGCCGACACATTTTGCTAAAAATTTGAACTCTAATATAGTATGATACTCATTGATACAGTAGATATAAGCTGTATTGTTGCGTTGCGAATATCAGAAGAGGGGAGAGTTTAAAGCACTCAATTTAGCTACACTTCAATTAAATGAGGATAAGCTGGCTCGGACCCGGTTAGTACATGGTTGGGTAACCACCATAGAATACAAAACGTCAACAACAGCCTTGAATGAAACAGTCCCCAGGGTGTTGGATTGTTATTTTTAAATCGGCGGTGGCTGCATCTGATGCACCATCAAAAGGCGACGATTACTAATAACCACAAGGATGAAAGAGAACATGACGAAAACAACAAAATAAGTAAACTTTATATAGTGCGGCCGCAATTTTTTAATTCATTGGACCTTCTTTGTTTTTGTCTATATCTCAGATTCTATATATAAAGCATAAATGAACAAAATGGAATGGATAAGACTATAACTGTGCTAAATTGCTTATGCACAGGCTCTTCTAATTTTTGAAAGAGTCGCAATGTGTCGCATCTCAAAGTATGGCGTCATATGATGTCGTTTATAAGTTCCATGGCGTGGTATAGCGTTGTGTATCGTAGTATGAAGTTTCATGTATTTGTGCATGCATAATAATAATAATAAAACACACATTATAGTGAAATAATCAACTAAGTTGATATCTATCATTTTTAATATCACATGTTAAATCCGTAAGGCAATTTTGAGTAATTTCCGTATAACCAGTATAGTGAATGTCCAAGATTTTACTCTCAGGTCAGCGCGGTTGAGATTAGAACCCACGAGGGTTCAAGACAACTCTGGGTCTGTCATTTAAACTTCATGACGTTATCTACACCTCTAACCATTTCGCTAATGAGACATACTATAGCATAGTTCTGCACGGTAGGCCCACATGTATATATATATATATATATATATATATATATATATATATATATATATAATTATACATATATATATATATAATTATAAATATATATATATATATATATATATATATATATATATATACTGCATTTCTGTGACAAAAGATAGGAAGACAAATTACACGTATAATACTTACATTATTTATTGATTATTACTTAATAATTACATGTATAATAATTAATACAATAGGAAATAAAGAACAATTTCACTAGAATTAATTTTTTTGAATTCTTGATTGAGTGCATTAAGAATTAAAGAAAGCAATATATACTGACATAAAGAGAGTGGCAGAAAGAGAAACAAGATAAATAATAGCAAAATACAGTGCAAAGCAATTACATATACACGTATCGAAATAAGTATATCTGCTAAATCAAATTTTAATTCTACACTGCACAATTATCAATACACACCCGTACTTCTGTACAATTGTCAATACACACCCGTACTGCTGTACAGTTATCAATACACACCCGTACTTCTGTTCAATTATCAATACACACCCATACTGCTGTACAACAAGCAATGAACACCTGTATTGCTTTACAATTATCAATACACACCCGTACTGCTGTACAATTTTCAATACACACCCGTACTGCTGTACAATTTTCAATACACACCCGTACTGTTGTACAACTATCAATACACACCCGCACTTCTGTTCAATTAATTATCAATATTCACCCGTACTTCTGTACAATTATCAATACACACCTGTGCTGCTGTACAAATATCAATACACACCCGTACTTCTGCTAAATTATCTATATTCACCCGTACTGTTCAATTATCAATACACACCTGTGCTTCTGTACAACTATCAATACACACCCATACCTCTGCTCAATTATCCATATTCACCCATACTTTTGTTCAATTATCAATACACACCCGTACTGTTGTACAATTACCAATACACACATGCAGGCCTACTGCTGTACATGTGCAATACTGATTTTGGATTGACATGCAGAACACATACAGAGCGTCACTTGTTTATTCAGTTATTTCCTCAATTTATATAAATATAACCATTTGATGGAATTTTAAAAGGACTCTCATAATAAACTAATTTAATCTATTTTTAGTAGATTAACGTTAAGGTTATAAGCGTTAAATGGCTTATATTCAAGATGTTGAATCGACCATCGTACTAGTTGATCAACTGACCAAACTCAACAAAGAAAACTCAACAAAGCAGTAGTCAGAGTGGACTGAGCGATAATTCAGTTCTCAGTGAGAAATACATGTCAAGGATATGCAAATATCTAAGGTGCAATAGATCTAGGGTACACTCATGCCGTACATACTCAGGTTACGGCATGATGCCTAGGTTATAGGACAGTATAAACTTTATTTATTCAAATTTATCAGAACAGATATCTGTTCAGATAAATTTGATCGTGTGTGGCCACTTTTACAGCCCATATCATGGCGTAAAGACAGTATCAAATTCCATATAAACTATTTATTGGACAATTGTAATCTAAATATAGATTCTTAGAAAAACGGGCTTTGTTTAATTAATCAAAGATAAAGTAATTTTATCTAATAGATTAAATTCTAAATCATAGATAAGACAATGTAAGTTACTTTAAAGTAAGCTCATTTGGGCTACAGGCTACTTTTACACTTTTGGGGAAACATATGTACTTATTTGAGTCAATATATTGTGAGAAAAAAAAGTTAATTGAAAAAATGTATTTTCAAATTACAAAATAACTGCAAATTTAAATTGCAATTGAAGTACATATTGCAATTGTAATTTAAATTACGTATTTCAATTACATTAGTCAAATTACTGCCTATCTCTGTATATATATTACAATATATATATGTATGCAATATATGCATACATATATATATATATATATATATATATATATATATATATATATATATAATATCTAGGAACAAATGACAAGAAGACAAATAATTTGACTAATACAATATGAAAGAGATAACAATTTCAAGAGAATAACCTTTTGAAGTCTTAAATGAGTGCATTAAGAATGAAAGATAGCTAGATAGATTGACAAAAAGAGAGTGACAGAAAGTGAAAGAAGATAGATGAAAGCAAAATACCGTGCAAAGCAATTACATATACACAGGATTTTGCTTTTGCAAAAACTTTTGTTTCTAAATATCACTTCGTATCATATTGCTTAAATTGAAAAGTAAATAAATATATAAATTGAAAAATCTAAGCTATTGTTCATTTTAGATGAAAGAATATAAATTATACCGTTCAGATAGCCTCTGTTATCTGAGGAAGAGAGACGATAAATAGACGACACTTTAATGAATTATCAGACACAAACAGTTTGTCAGACGATGACTCGTAGTGAAGATAATCAGGCCCACAGAGATCAGCTGCTACAGGAACCTCACCTACATACGTCAGGTTCAGATCTAGAGCTTTGACTCTGTTATTATTGTAATCCGCTACATAAATCAGTTTTCGCTTACTATCTACCGCCAGTGAGCAGGGATCACTCAGCTGATCTTCACCTCTTCCCTCCTCTCCACCGTGAGATTTGATGATCTGACCCTCAGTGTTGATCACACAGACTCTGTGTAGAGACCGATTACTATGACACAAAATGAACTGATCACTGGACAGCTGTATTGTGTGCATAGCGCATCTAATACTTTCATCGACTCTTATCTCACGCAGTAGTTGACCCTCACTCGTGTATTCCACAACAACACTCTCTTCTGTGTCAATGATGCCCTCAGTTACGAGCAGCGTGTGCTCTGCTGTCACTGAGAAACCGCCAGGCTCGTGGTTCTCTCTCAGGAACCAGCGAGTGGTGGAGTCGTCAGCGAGGTTGACTCTGTGGATACACTGGAGATCAATGTCACCGATATAGAGAGCTTTGTTGTAGGAGCAACCAGCGAGTTCTGTAGGATCTTCTACATCGGGTATCTTGATAGTGCGAAGATTCCTCAGATTTTGTATATCAAACACGTCGACTCCTATATTCTGGTCAAGCCATGATTCATTAAGCAAATAGATTTTCTCGTCAACGACTGTCACTCCACTGGGTAAATGCGACTTTTTTAAATATATGATCTTTGCGACTCCCGTTGAAGTCAGTTGTAGATTAAACGAACCTGAAATAAGAAAATATTTTTTAATTAAATTGATACTAATTAAATAGATAATTCTAGCATAGATAGAATAAAATAGATAATGGCTAAGTAGATAACAACTAAATAGATGTTAAATAGATAATCATCATCATCATCATCATCCTCCCTATGATGATGATGATGATGAAGTTCAGATGTTAAATAGATCATAATAAGTTAAATAGATACTAGTTAAATAGTTAATAGAGATCTACACAATAAAGTAGTTAAATAAATAATAGTTAAAGATATAATAGCCAAATAGACAATAGTTAGATTGATAGTGTTTATCTGAAAAAAGTTAAATAGGCTAAATAAAATAATTCATAAGAAATCGTAATTAATTGAATACGTTACTATCGCACCATAGGTGTGTAATTGATGTCGGCCTACCAATCTTGAGTAGGCTCATCATTTGTTATATATACAATCATGGATGGTAAGACGACTTTTAATGAGGCCATCCTGGACTGACTGCTTGTCTCTCTGTCAGTACCGTCTGCTTGTCTCTCTGTCAGTACTGTCTGCTTATCTCTCTGTCAGTTCTGTCTGCTTATCTCTCTGTCAGGAACGTGAGGGCTGTAACATACTGGTTAGTAGTCTGGCAGCGTGTCAGCAAGTTTAAGTTCAATGTTCCAGTATGAATATAGTGTTCGTACCGTCACTGACTTACTTTTGAAAAGAAACTGACTGTCGTTATAGTTGACAAATGCTTTACTGCATCTGTCTGTCTGACTGTCTGTCTAACTGCCTGTCTGTCAGTCACAACTATGGTACATTGTTTCCTCTAAATCTGATTTTCGTAAGTATAGAACGAGCAACTTCTTATTTATATTTTGAAATTCTAATTGTAGATTAACGTATCAACGAATTACGTGAATTAGGTGCATAATGTGAACAGTATTACAAAATGGAGTAGAACGTACACTTTATATGCGAGAATCAGATATCTGGGTTCTCAGTTGAAATTTAAAAAATAAAGCAACTAGTTACTTAGCAAAAGCAGTGATCTTAGCATCATGTAATCAAAGACCTTAGCAACCAGTGGCGGATCGAGAAGGGGGCCCAGCCCCCCTTTAGGCCCGCCGATAAAATATTAAACTATATTTTCATTGTTTCTATGACAATTTGCATGTGCAAATTTCTTTGTAAGTGCGGTGGTTGGGGGTGGGGGTACGGGAGGGAACTCTGTTCCATTTAGCTCCATTTTTTCAAATATGTTCGTATGTTTCAATTATTTCATATTTTATATACTAGGAACCCTGTATAATGGAAGGGGCCCCAAAAAATGTTGACTGTTTCACTGGCTCTCAATTTCTACTTTAATAAAGCTGGTAAAGCTAAGGTTTCCATTAGTTTCCTCACTCGAAGGCGATGTCAGTGACGGGCGAGCCCAGGATTAACTATCAGTATTAGAGGATAAAAGAATGCAAGTAAAAAATGTGAACTCTCTGAAGGTGCAGTGGCGCAAACAGCCTTTGCTGGGAGAGGCTTAAGCCCCCCTCCGACAAAATTTCGTCATTTTTGCAATTCGTCCAGATCCACAGAGCTTCTTCAGAGGTGAAAAATTAACCTACTTTTTTCCAAAACAAATGTAGAAATTTAGGCATTTTAGATTTTCCTGACTTTAGTACGTGTATAAGTGGGGGGAGGTAAGATACGGCGATACACTCACTCTATGAGCCAAACGCAGTAGTGAAAAAGATTTAGTCCCACCCCCCCCCCCCCCCCCACAGCATTTTGTCTGGCTGCGCCACATTTCCTGAAGAAGACGGGGCGTAAGCAAAAAATGTGTATGCCGTCAAGAAAAATTGGGGCCCACCCTTAACAAATTCCTGGATCCGCCTCTGTTAGCAACCAATGTCATAAGTATTTACTCCTCAGTTTGGGAATCTATCTAATTTCTGATCTAACTAAACCACACCTAAATCGGTAACCCATTCATAAGTCAGTTCTGTTAGCTACGCAAAATTGTTGCTCTTAACTCTCCTTAGAGTCCCTGTATCACATAACGAGCAAGCCTCTATCAAGAATCAACATATGGCTGAGCATGCGTACTGACACATCTACCCAAACAAAACAGTCCGTGACAAAAGAGAGGACTTTTGATCATAAATAATTGGTGCTGCTATGTGATGTAAACGAAGTAAAGACTGTAAGTTTAGAAATTAGTAGTTTTCAGATGATTAACCGTTACTGGCATTCTGAACTACTAGCCGACAAGATAAAAGATCTTTCATGAACGATTCTAATATGTCTACGGAGGCGCTACTGAGAGAGCTAAATCGCAAAATGAGAGATTTAACAATCAGTAAGTTAGAATGAAGTTAGATAGCAATGACTAACTGACCTTGCAGCAGTGGGGCTTCTATTTCTAAAGTCTTCGACAGCTTCTCGCAAAATCTGGGTCTGAAGAGAATTCTCTGTAAGGCATTTGATTTCTTCAATCCTTCGCACATTTCATCTATTTCAGTGTTCATAGTGTCAATTGTACCCTTATATTCGATTACATCACTCGTGGAACCATACCGTGCTATTAATTCCAAATATTTATTCAGTTTATCGTTGTAACGAGTAGCGGTGCTAATCTCAGTCTCGTGCGCTTTAAGATCACAATTTTCTTCTTTTTTATTCAATTTTCCTAGCATTTTAGATTCCCATTTTGCTATTTGCGTCCGAAATTCATCAGCTACATTAGTAATTTGTTCTCTTGTACGATTTACATGGTTGCTGAATTCGTTAAATTTTACTAATGATTCCTTTATGACGTCATTTCGGCCCCTGATAGATTCGTGAATCATAAGAAGCTCACTTTTTAAACATTCTGGAACAACCACGTCATGATCTAGGCAAGTCTCGCCTATACAGGTATAGCAACACAGCTTAGCACAAGTGCTGCAAAACATTTCTACGTTATTATACGGATGAACTTGACATCTTTCCTCGTATTCTGATTGTATACGACTAATTCGGTTGCTAGATTCTGATCCTAACGTTACAACTGTGTGGCCGTTCGGTCCTGTAATCTTTTTCATAGGGAGGTCATGACCTCTTATACATGACTGACAGAACTTACTGTTGCAGTCCATACAAAACGAAACAGCAGGAGCTGCGTTAGATGATTCACAAGCCTCGCACATTTTATCCTCCTCCTTTATGTTCTCTATTCTATAAAGCTTAACGACCTTGCGTATAAATTTTACATAGGGGTGCTGAAGTGGATCAGTTAAAAGTGTTTTATCAAATCCTTTTTTACAGACTGGACATGTCATCAGATCATCCTCTTTGTTAGTCTGTGATTGAAGACACGACAAGCAGAAGGAATCCAAGCAAGGTAAAGTGACAGCATCTTGTAGTATCTTATGACATAGTCGGCACTTCAACAGCCAGTCAGGGTCCAGCTGTTCGAATCTATCAGCAGCGGTCTGATGATTGCTTGCATGATCGGTGGATGCGGTGAATACTTGAGACAAGCTGACATCGTTAGGCACGTGTTGTGTGAGCTGGGCTGTGTTCTTATTTGAGGTGAGAGCGTTAGTCTTGATTGACGACCTATCTGAATTATTTGGTAAGTTTGTGGTAGTTAATGACTGCATCTCATTTGTGAATACTGAAGCATTTAGCGATCCACTGTGTATGCGTACATTCCCGTTCGTTCCAAGCTGAATCAGATTACTTGTATTTACAGTAGAATTTGTAGTCATAAGCGGCAAACATTGTCCATCACCTTGGTTTCTTACAAATTGGCCATTTGATGACAATTCGGAATATCGCTGCCAAATTCCCGAGTGATTCGTATTAGAGATCACATTCAACGGCTTAAAACTGTTAATAATTATATACAACATTTAATAGTTGTTGTTTACTATAAGTATACCATAATAATACATGCAACATAGTTTCGCTACAGCAAAAATCAAAATGATTAACGTTCTTTCGAGTAATAAAATGAATTTAAAGAAATTTGCGCCTCTGTGGTAAGAAGGCCAATATAAAATATTTCAAATTTATGTAACAACAGAACTAAGCCTGGCTACAATTACTTAGAGAATGCTTATCATTGTTTAGACTATTGAGTTATGAAACCACATGAACTGGCTTAATGGTGATATCTGATATTCAGAAATCAGTGGTAAGCATTTTAAATAAGAGAATAAAATATTTATGTAATTGAATGACTTCATTATTATGATACAAAAGTCCACGAAGAATCACAAATTCAGCAAAATCAAGAAAAATCAAAATACCTCACTGCATTTGCTTCTCCAGTCCACAGCATGTCCTCTCCACTACCATTGGTTACACTGAATACTCTACCGTATGGCAAGGTATTATCTGGAACTAGTTCATTGTCATTGTAGGGAAGCACAGCACTTGAAGGCAATGTCAGTTGACCGCTACTTCTGTAGAACTGATCTTCACTGAGACCAGCAGACAAGAGAGTGTATGAAGCAGAACCAATGTGAGAGGAAGTGTCAGTGTATGTGGCATGGACAGCAGAATGAACTAATCCAGTTGTGGCTACAGGATTCACAAACGATTCACTTGTTGATGCGGCTGGTGGTAGATCATTCATAGTATCTTCATCGTTGTCCGAATCAGAAGAATTCCCAGGTGGATTATAGTCAGCACCTGAGTACTCTTTCTTGGTTTCCACGTTGTTGGTTGACATCGGTGCCAGGGAGCTGCTACAACACGGCTCATCTTGATTGTGATAGGAGCTGATCGACTGTTGTTTGGTCAGACCTTGAGAGATCAAGTTCTCAGGTTCATCAGAGGAACTCGACATCATCTGCTCATCACGACCTGGTTCCTTTAAACATAAAATATTTAAAAGTATAAAGTAATTAGAAAATATATTACAAGAGCATAGGCCTGCGAATAAATAAAATAGTAATAATAGTATAATAAAGGTTTAACGTCCGTTTCCTCGCATGAGGAAACCGATGTAAAATGTTCATTAATTTATTCCATTATAGTAAAATTTTAACAATCAAAAAACCGCAAACAATCTGCCGCGTGTACGTAAGAGGCGACTAAAGGCAGGCGCTGAGGATGGCAAGAGGGGACCCACCTCACCATGAAATATTTTCCCCCAAGATTAAATGGTAATTAATCCACCTAACTGAGGAAACCACCTCAGAAGCCATATTTTTCCCAGGCTATAAGCTACATAAGGTATGGATAAGGCATTGGCATTGTGAAAGGATTAACTTGTTGATCTAAGGAGTGCTCTTATGGAGCGAGAAAGCAGACTTTGAGTATGAATATGTACCTTGAACCTGCCACTTGATAGTACACTGAAGAAAAAGTAAAATATTATATTCATTCCATTAGAGTAAAATATCATGCATATTTTCACGTATTTCAACTATTATTTAATTAAAACAAAAGCGTTCTAAATAAAGCACTCACACAACATCAATATAAACTATGGAACAATGAGAGTCAAACAGTCCCATAGAACTGATAAATTAAAGCATTCGCTACCAGTGGTTTGATGTAGAGATGGGAGCGGTTGAGTTCCTCACTTGCGCACACATCCTCTGATGATCGTATGCTGGATGGAAGTGGAACTAAATCTGGATTACTCTTGTTCATCTTCCACAAACTGAAGGACTGGTCATGTATTGAAGGAAAGTGGTTCCAGATCGCGTTCTTGAAGTCTTCTGGATTTGAATTTCGTATTTCAAATGGGATACGTGCCTTGAAGAGTTTATTCTCAGTACCTAAGACATAGCAGTTTATTATCAATAACTATAAGCCTAACCTAGAATACTACACTAATGTATTTATTTCACTTTACTAAGCGCTAAACGATCTATCATGAATGCAATATAAATTACTCTGCTAAAGCATAATCATATTTATCACACTTAACTTTCATGATCACCTATCCCCGATCCCCTCAACATTCAAATTCATCCTCACATATTCATTTTCCATGCTGTCATTCTAGTTTCTCCACACAATAAAGTTAAAAAGCTAATGTTAACGTCAGTTTCCTCACTCGAAAGCGATGTCAGTGACGGACGAGCCCAGGATTTGAACCCCACACAAACTGATCGGCGGTCGAATAACCTACCGACATTGCCACTGGCTCCAGCCAGTGGCGAATAGACGTAACACACACCGACGTTACAATAGACGTAATTCTCATTTCTGCCACTTGCAAACTCTGTAAATGTTCCTTATTTAGTGCTCAACATTCCGAACCATACATGTACATCACTACTTTCTCACATGACACATTAATACATAGCGATTCACCGTATCTATATTACAACACACATACGTTGAGGAGTTTTTGTTGGAGACTAAACACAATTTCAATGTTAGTTTCCAGCTTATTAGCATATCAGTGACGGAATATTTCTGTGTTTGAACCCTGCACCTACTGACCAGCTATGAAATAACTTGTCAATAGGATAAGTTCAAGAGTTAAATAGTGTAGGTCCTAAACAGTGCGATCCAGAAATCAAAATACGGCTAGGTCGACAATGAGATATAAGGTTGCTGAAGATGTGGGTTAACTTAAGTGTGAGAGGAAGTGTCGAATCGGAAGCAGAGAAACAGAGAACAGGAGGCAAATAGTATCCTAATGAGAGTTTTTAGAATTCAGTTCAAAATGCATAGATCTAGGCTACGTTATACATTGAATTATATTAAAACGAAAACAAAACCAAATTTGAACTTAAAGCTACAAATCTAGTAAAGCTACTAGTCGCCTCGTTCCTCAACAACAACTCAACTATAATGGCAACAACACAAAAGCAGCAAAGACACAATCTGCAAAGTAAATCTCCTATTTACTTGACCTAACAATTTAATTCAACGAAATTTAGCGCAAGTGGTTCAGTTTCGTGTAAATACTGAATCATTGAAGTTAAGTTAAGTCGAGCCCGGTTAGTACATGGTTGGGGACCGCCTTGGAAGACCCGAGTGTTGACAGATTAGAATGAAAATAGCCCAGGGTGTTTGAAAGTTAATCTTAAATCGGCGCCGGCTGCAAATGATGCGCCATTAAAAGGCAACGATTACTGTTGACCATGGAGAGGAAGTATGAAATGGGCCTTAAACAAGCATTTGTGCTTCCTGACCCAGTGTGCCGTTATTGATATTTGCTACTGGTAATTCAACCCACAAGTAACTACTAATTTTATTAGTACAAAAAAAGTAAACACACATTAGAGTGAAATGATCAACTATGTTGATATCTATCACTTTTTAATGCCACATATTTAAACCGTTGGGCAATTTCGACCATTTTTCATATGACCAGTCCAGTGAATGTCTGAGATTTTACTCTCAGATCAGCGCCGCTGGGATTCGAACCCATGAGGATTCAATTCACCTCAGGATCTGTCATTAAAGCTTCATGACGTTACCCTTACGCTATATTAAGACATTCAACAATTTATATCTAGAGATTTAGAACCAAGCTAACACTTGTACGTACCAAGTTTTC
>CAJHZI010000022.1:35000-75112 GCA_905160935.1 Enchytraeus crypticus
ATAGATTTTATTTCATCTTGCCTGACTGTTTTTTGATCACCGGACCGGCACTGTTTAGGATCTTTTATTTCCCTTCAGCACGTGTTTCTTCAACTCGTTTGGGGTGAATCGATTTGTAGTGACATGTGATGGAGGGACGTCCCTGACATCATCCTTGTATGAGGAAACGGACGTTAAACCTTTATTATTATTATTATTATATATCTATGTAATGTATATATGTAAATATATATATATATATATATATATATATATATATATATATATGCATACGTGTCACTGAGCAGTGCACTATGATATATAGCCTATATAAATATATATTTATATATATATATAAATATATATATATAATATATACTTTTATATAAATATTCATATATATATATATCTGAAATTATGTATATATATATATATATATATATATATATATATATATATTTATATATATATACATAGGCTAAATATCATAGTGCATTGCTCAGTGATACGTCAATGGTATATAACGCATGATATATATATATATATATATATATATATATATATATATGTATATATATATATATATGCAGTATATATATACATGTATGTATATATATGTATATATATATATATATATATATATATAGAAATATATATATAGGCGCAACAGGGGCGGATCAATTTTTGAAGTGGGGAGCCGATTTGATTTAATAGAGTGAACACATTTTTCGTTTAAGCTCCGCCTTCTTTGGGACATGCGACGCAATCAGAAAAAAATGGGAGTTGCCCGGGGGGCTCAACATTTTTCAGTATACTGCGCTCGACTAATATAGTGAGTGTATCCCGTATCACACCCCCCGCACTCATACCTGTACTAAAGTCAGGGGAAACCTAAAATGCATAAAATTCTTCATTTGTAATGGAAAAAGTAGGTTAATTTTTTCACCTCTGAAGAATCTCAGCGGATTTGAACGAATTGCAAAAGTGACCTAACTTTGCAAGTATAGTGGTACTTCTCATTCAGGCCCCTCTCATTCAAGGCTGTTTGCACCGCTGCTCTGGGATAGGGGTTCACATTTTGTACTTTAACCCTCTTTTCCTCTTATACAGTGATTAAAGTAAAAATTGAGATATAGTAAAACAATAGACATTTTTCTGCCCCATACCATTGTACAGCTCTCCTTGTATATCAAGTATGGGCCCCTAGTGGGGAAAATATTTGAAAACATTGGAGCTATTGTAACTGCTCGAGTTCCCTCTCTTACCCCCGCCCCCGTAACCACTGCCCTTCCAAAGATATTTAGGCCTACATGTAGACATTTTCATAGAAACAATGAAAATATAGTTTTATAATTTTTATCGGCGGGCCTAAGCAGGACAAGGGCCCCAGCACCTCTGGATAGGTAAGGGGCTGGAAAGAGGGTTATAATCCCTGGAAGGGTATGGGTATGACCAATGTAAAGATTCGGGTAGGATTAGCGCTAGGGTTAGCTGCTGGAGACGATTAAGTCTTAATAATATTTTTGTTGTCTTTGGTAAATGAGATTGATATCAAAGGCTATTCTACTATATTTAGTTGTATTTAACTTTATTGATTAATTATTCTTTGCCATGTAGGCCTATTTACAGCTGTTAGAGTGTTATGTAACTTCACATAAAATTTAATTCCCCCATTCATTATTGGATAAAACATTAACCAAAATCAATATACTATAATGGTTTGAAACGCGCTTATTGATGCTAGGTGAAATTATATTTTTAAAATATAAATGATTAATGATTAAATTGATGGCTCTATTTAATTGCAATAACCAGGTCATAATTAACATTTTGGACCAATGGACTGTCGACACGTATGATCCCAAAAGCTGAGGAATGTTTGACGATTCCTGATTGCTTGCTGCACTTCTGCAACATTGTCCCAGTTTAAAATTACTCAGCAAAATTTTAGTCTACTATATTTAGTAATTTGTCTTTGCTTTCAATTAGTTGATCTTTTATTAAGCTATCGTGTTCGATTTTATTCATTGAAGTGTTTTGTTACTGCTATAAATCTCATTTGCATTAAATTCGCATAATTATACAATCAAATTTGCATAATGAAATCAAAATTTTGTATTGCAATTTTTCTCCTTTATTCTTAATTTTATTTTTTTTAAATAAATTTAATTTAAATTTGCTGTAATGAGGTTTGAGTCACCGTTACCTCTTATCAGCCATGATCGATGTAATTCAAGAGTTCTTCATTAAAATTACGCTATAGATTTTAGACTAGTTAAATATTGAAAAGCTAAAAATTATTTTTATCACTTTGAAACTATTTTGCGACTTTAAATGACTTGACAGACTTTAAATTGACCGTAAATGACTATTACTTATATTTCTAAACTACTTATAGTACTATAAGTTTAGACTGCGTTTCGAATATCATCGAAATTATTTAAGTAGACCTATTATCTTAGTAATAATATGAGATCAATGAAAGATAGTTACCATGCTTAGGCATTAAATTGTTAAAATTGTTAAAACTTAAGACTTAAAGGCTTTTGATAGGTTAACCACAGAATAATACACCATCGCGTATTATTAAGTTTCTCTATTATCAATAATGTGGATTTAACGTCAAAGTAACAAGCCTAAAGGGCTTAATCAAGTTATTAAGATCTCTATCAAAGATAGGCTTACGTATTGAAGTGGCTTCAGAACGTACCCAGGTCAAATATGGACCATATCGTAACTATAGTAACTAGAGATTGTTAGAAATTAACACTTAGGCCTAAAAGTGTTCGATGGGCTAGCCACATAATAATATAACCATCTTTGAGAGAAAACTATTTCTATTTTCAGAAAACACTCAAATTTGCAATAACACACACTAGGCCGTCAAAGAGGTTATAACAACCTATATAGTTGATCACCCATCATGCATACAAAAATAATATAAACTAAAAAATATGCAAACAAAAATTAAAAACATGATATTGGCCTATGTATAATAAATCTAGTAATAATGGTTTAACTTCCGTTTCCCCATCCATGTATCATGTCAGGGACGTCCCCAACAGCACATATCACTACAGATCAATTCACCCAGACCAATCTGCGAAGGAAATGTGCGGGAAAGAAGTAGGATCCTAAACGAAAGCCAGTCCGGTGATCAAAAGATGGTCAAGATAGATTGATTATGTCTATGGTGGGAAAAGGTAAGTTTTAAAAAAGTAAGTTTTTTGTAAGTTCTGAGAGAGAAGCACGAGCCTGGAGATCTCTCAGTGACAGCAGAGCACACGCTGCTCGTAACTGAGGGCGTCAATTCACGCGCATACGAGAGTGTTGTTGTGGAATACACGAGTGAGGGTCGACTAGTGCCCGCGATAGGATTCGATGAAAGTATTAAAAATGCTCGGCACACAGTACAGCTGTCCAGTGATCAGTTCATTGTGTGTCATAGTGAGTTGTCTCTAGACAGAGTCTGTGTGATCAACACTGAGGGTCAGATCATCAAATCTCAAAATCTATCAGCAAAATCCTGTATATGTGTAATTGCTTTACACGGTATTTTGCTTTCATCTATCTTCTATCTCTTTCTGTAACTCTCTTTATGTCAATCTAGCTAGCTATCTTTCATTCTTAATGCACTCATTTAAGACTTCAAAAAGGTTATTCTCTTGAAATTGTTATTTCTTTCATATTGTATTAGTCCAATTATTTGTATTCTTGTCATTTGTTGCTAGATATGATATATATATATATATATATATATATATATATATATATATATATATATATATATATATATATAGTATACAGTATATATGTAGCCTACAGTATATATATATATATACATATATATATATACATATATATATATATATATAATATATATATATATATATATATATATATATATATATATATATTCGTGTATATTATAATGTATATACAGAGATGGGAAGTAATTTGACTAATGTAATTGAAATACCTAATTTAAATTACAAATTACATTTGCAATATGTACCTCAATTGCAATTTTAATTTGAAGTGATTTTGTAATTTGAAAACACATTTTTTCAATATACTTTCTTTGCTCACACTATATTAACTCAAATAAGTACATATGTTTCCTCAAAAGTGTAAAAGTAGTCTGTAGCTCAAATGAGCTTACTTTAAAGTAACTTACATTGTCTTTTATATGATTTAGAATTTAATCTATTAGATAACATTACTTTATCTTTGATTAATTAAACAAAGTCCGTTTATCTGAGAATCTATATTTTTAGATTACAATTGTCCAATAAAAAGTCTATATGGAATTTGATACTGTCTTTACGGCATGATATGGGCTGTAAAAGTGGCCACACGGGATCAAATTTATCTGAACAGATATCTGTTTTGATAAATTTGAATAAATAAAGTTACTACTGTCCTATAGCCTAGGCATCATGCCATAACCTGCATATGTACGGCATGAGTGTACCCTAGATCTATTGCACCTTAGATAATTGCATATGCTTGACATGCATTTCTCATTGAGAACTGGATCATCGCTCAGTCCACTCTGACTGCTGCTTTGTTGAGTTTTTCTTTGTTGAGTTTGGACAGTTGATCAACTAGTACGATGGTCGATTCAACTTCTTGATTATAAGCCATTTAACGCTTATAACCTTAACGTTAATCTACTAAATGTAGATTAAATTAGTTTACTATGGGAGTCCATCTAAAATTCTATCAAATGGTTATATTTATATAAATTGAGGAAATAACTGAATAAGCAAGTGACGCTCTGTATGCGTTCTGCATGTCAATCCAAAATCAATATTGCACATGTACAGCAGTAGGCCTACATGTGTGTATTGGTAACTGTACAACAGTACGGGTGTGTATTGATAATTGAAGAGAAGTACGAGTGAATATGGATAATTTAGCAGAAGTACGGGTGTATATTGATATTTTTACAGCAGTACGGGTGTGTATTGACAATTGTATAGAAGTACGGGTGTGTATTGATAATTGTACAGTGTAGAATTAAAATTTGATATAGCAGATATACTTATTTCAATACGTGTATATGTAATGGCTTTGCACTGTATTTTGCTTTTATTTATCTTGTTTCTCTTTCTGTCACTCTCTTTATGTCAGTATATATTGCTTTCTTTAATTTTTAATGCACTCAATCAAGAATTCAAAAAAATTAATTTTAGTGAAATTGTTATTTCTTTCCTATTGTATTAATTATTTTACGTGTAATTTATATTCCTATCTTTTGTCACAGATATGCAGTCTTCCTATCTTTTGTCACAGATATGATGTATATATGTATATATATATATATATATACATATATATATATATATATATATATATATATATTTAATTGTATATATATATATATATATAAAATTTTATATATATATATATATATATATATATATATATATATATATATATATATATATATATATACATGTGGGCCTACCGTGCAGAACTATGCTATAGTATGTCTCATTAGCGAAATGGTTAGAGGTGTAGATAACTTCATGAAGTTTATGAGAAAGTAGTGATGTACATGTATGGTTCGGAATGTTGAGCACTAAATAAGGAACATTTACAGAGTTTGCAAGTGGCAGAAATGAGAATTACGTCTATTGTAACGTCGGTGTGTGTTACGTCTATTCGCCACTGGCTGGAGCCAGTGGCAATGTCGGTAGGTTATTCGACCGCCGATCAGTTTGTGTGGGGTTCAAATCCTGGGCTCGTCCGTCACTGACATCGCTTTCGAGTGAGGAAACTGACGTTAACATTAGCTTTTTAACTTTATTGTGTGGAAAAACTAGAATGACAGCATGGAAAATGAATATGTGAGGATGAATTTGAATGTTGAGGGGATCGGGGATAGGTGATCATGAAAGTTAAGTGTGATAAATATGATTATGCTTTAGCAGAGTAATTTATATTGCATTCATGATAGATCGTTTAGCGCTTAGTAAAGTGAAATAAATACATTAGTGTAGTATTCTAGGTTAGGCTTATAGTTATTGATAATAAACTGCTATGTCTTAGGTACTGAGAATAAACTCTTCAAGGCACGTATCCCATTTGAAATACGAAATTCAAATCCAGAAGACTTCAAGAACGCGATCTGGAACCACTTTCCTTCAATACATGACCAGTCCTTCAGTTTGTGGAAGATGAACAAGAGTAATCCAGATTTAGTTCCACTTCCATCCAGCATACGATCATCAGAGGATGTGTGCGCAAGTGAGGAACTCAACCGCTCCCATCTCTACATCAAACCACTGGTAGCGAATGCTTTAATTTATCAGTTCTATGGGACTGTTTGACTCTCATTGTTCCATAGTTTATATTGATGTTGTGTGAGTGCTTTATTTAGAACGCTTTTGTTTTAATTAAATAATAGTTGAAATACGTGAAAATATGCATGATATTTTACTCTAATGGAATGAATATAATATTTTACTTTTTCTTCAGTGTACTATCAAGTGGCAGGTTCAAGGTACATATTCATACTCAAAGTCTGCTTTCTCGCTCCATAAGAGCACTCCTTAGATCAACAAGTTAATCCCTTCACAATGCCAATGCCTTATCCATACCTTATGTAGCTTATAGCCTGGGAAAAATATGGCTTCTGAGGTGGTTTCCTCAGTTAGGTGGATTAATTACCATTTAATCTTGGGGGAAAATATTTCATGGTGAGGTGGGTCCCCTCTTGCCATCCTCAGCGCCTGCCTTTAGTCGCCTCTTACGTACACGCGGCAGATTGTTTGCGGTTTTTTGATTGTTAAAATTTTACTATAATGGAATAAATTAATGAACATTTTACATCGGTTTCCTCATGCGAGGAAACGGACGTTAAACCTTTATTATACTATTATTACTATTTTATTTATTCGCAGGCCTATGCTCTTGTAATATATTTTCTAATTACTTTATACTTTTAAATATTTTATGTTTAAAGGAACCAGGTCGTGATGAGCAGATGATGTCGAGTTCCTCTGATGAACCTGAGAACTTGATCTCTCAAGGTCTGACCAAACAACAGTCGATCAGCTCCTATCACAATCAAGATGAGCCGTGTTGTAGCAGCTCCCTGGCACCGATGTCAACCAACAACGTGGAAACCAAGAAAGAGTACTCAGGTGCTGACTATAATCCACCTGGGAATTCTTCTGATTCGGACAACGATGAAGATACTATGAATGATCTACCACCAGCCGCATCAACAAGTGAATCGTTTGTGAATCCTGTAGCCACAACTGGATTAGTTCATTCTGCTGTCCATGCCACATACACTGACACTTCCTCTCACATTGGTTCTGCTTCATACACTCTCTTGTCTGCTGGTCTCAGTGAAGATCAGTTCTACAGAAGTAGCGGTCAACTGACATTGCCTTCAAGTGCTGTGCTTCCCTACAATGACAATGAACTAGTTCCAGATAATACCTTGCCATACGGTAGAGTATTCAGTGTAACCAATGGTAGTGGAGAGGACATGCTGTGGACTGGAGAAGCAAATGCAGTGAGGTATTTTGATTTTTCTTGATTTTGCTGAATTTGTGATTCTTCGTGGACTTTTGTATCATAATAATGAAGTCATTCAATTACATAAATATTTTATTCTCTTATTTAAAATGCTTACCACTGATTTCTGAATATCAGATATCACCATTAAGCCAGTTCATGTGGTTTCATAACTCAATAGTCTAAACAATGATAAGCATTCTCTAAGTAATTGTAGCCAGGCTTAGTTCTGTTGTTACATAAATTTGAAATATTTTATATTGGCCTTCTTACCACAGAGGCGCAAATTTCTTTAAATTCATTTTATTACTCGAAAGAACGTTAATCATTTTGATTTTTGCTGTAGCGAAACTATGTTGCATGTATTATTATGGTATACTTATAGTAAACAACAACTATTAAATGTTGTATATAATTATTAACAGTTTTAAGCCGTTGAATGTGATCTCTAATACGAATCACTCGGGAATTTGGCAGCGATATTCCGAATTGTCATCAAATGGCCAATTTGTAAGAAACCAAGGTGATGGACAATGTTTGCCGCTTATGACTACAAATTCTACTGTAAATACAAGTAATCTGATTCAGCTTGGAACGAACGGGAATGTACGCATACACAGTGGATCGCTAAATGCTTCAGTATTCACAAATGAGATGCAGTCATTAACTACCACAAACTTACCAAATAATTCAGATAGGTCGTCAATCAAGACTAACGCTCTCACCTCAAATAAGAACACAGCCCAGCTCACACAACACGTGCCTAACGATGTCAGCTTGTCTCAAGTATTCACCGCATCCACCGATCATGCAAGCAATCATCAGACCGCTGCTGATAGATTCGAACAGCTGGACCCTGACTGGCTGTTGAAGTGCCGACTATGTCATAAGATACTACAAGATGCTGTCACTTTACCTTGCTTGGATTCCTTCTGCTTGTCGTGTCTTCAATCACAGACTAACAAAGAGGATGATCTGATGACATGTCCAGTCTGTAAAAAAGGATTTGATAAAACACTTTTAACTGATCCACTTCAGCACCCCTATGTAAAATTTATACGCAAGGTCGTTAAGCTTTATAGAATAGAGAACATAAAGGAGGAGGATAAAATGTGCGAGGCTTGTGAATCATCTAACGCAGCTCCTGCTGTTTCGTTTTGTATGGACTGCAACAGTAAGTTCTGTCAGTCATGTATAAGAGGTCATGACCTCGCTATGAAAAAGATTACAGGACCGAACGGCCACACAGTTGTAACGTTAGGATCAGAATCTAGCAACCGAATTAGTCGTATACAATCAGAATACGAGGAAAGATGTCAAGTTCATCCGTATAGTAACGTAGAAATGTTTTGCAGCACTTGTGCTAAGCTGTGTTGCTATACCTGTATAGGCGAGACTTGCCTAGATCATGACGTGGTTGTTCCAGAATGTTTAAAAAGTGAGCTTCTTATGATTCACGAATCTATCAGGGGCCGAAATGACGTCATAAAGGAATCATTAGTAAAATTTAACGAATTCAGCAACCATGTAAATCGTACAAGAGAACAAATTACTAATGTAGCTGATGAATTTCGGACGCAAATAGCAAAATGGGAATCTAAAATGCTAGGAAAATTGAATAAAAAAGAAGAAAATTGTGATCTTAAAGCGCACGAGACTGAGATTAGCACCGCTACTCGTTACAACGATAAACTGAATAAATATTTGGAATTAATAGCACGGTATGGTTCCACGAGTGATGTAATCGAATATAAGGGTACAATTGACACTATGAACACTGAAATAGATGAAATGTGCGAAGGATTGAAGAAATCAAATGCCTTACAGAGAATTCTCTTCAGACCCAGATTTTGCGAGAAGCTGTCGAAGACTTTAGAAATAGAAGCCCCACTGCTGCAAGGTCAGTTAGTCATTGCTATCTAACTTCATTCTAACTTACTGATTGTTAAATCTCTCATTTTGCGATTTAGCTCTCTCAGTAGCGCCTCCGTAGACATATTAGAATCGTTCATGAAAGATCTTTTATCTTGTCGGCTAGTAGTTCAGAATGCCAGTAACGGTTAATCATCTGAAAACTACTAATTTCTAAACTTACAGTCTTTACTTCGTTTACATCACATAGCAGCACCAATTATTTATGATCAAAAGTCCTCTCTTTTGTCACGGACTGTTTTGTTTGGGTAGATGTGTCAGTACGCATGCTCAGCCATATGTTGATTCTTGATAGAGGCTTGCTCGTTATGTGATACAGGGACTCTAAGGAGAGTTAAGAGCAACAATTTTGCGTAGCTAACAGAACTGACTTATGAATGGGTTACCGATTTAGGTGTGGTTTAGTTAGATCAGAAATTAGATAGATTCCCAAACTGAGGAGTAAATACTTATGACATTGGTTGCTAACAGAGGCGGATCCAGGAATTTGTTAAGGGTGGGCCCCAATTTTTCTTGACGGCATACACATTTTTTGCTTACGCCCCGTCTTCTTCAGGAAATGTGGCGCAGCCAGACAAAATGCTGTGGGGGGGGGGGGGGGGGGGGACTAAATCTTTTTCACTACTGCGTTTGGCTCATAGAGTGAGTGTATCGCCGTATCTTACCTCCCCCCACTTATACACGTACTAAAGTCAGGAAAATCTAAAATGCCTAAATTTCTACATTTGTTTTGGAAAAAAGTAGGTTAATTTTTCACCTCTGAAGAAGCTCTGTGGATCTGGACGAATTGCAAAAATGACGAAATTTTGTCGGAGGGGGGCTTAAGCCTCTCCCAGCAAAGGCTGTTTGCGCCACTGCACCTTCAGAGAGTTCACATTTTTTACTTGCATTCTTTTATCCTCTAATACTGATAGTTAATCCTGGGCTCGCCCGTCACTGACATCGCCTTCGAGTGAGGAAACTAATGGAAACCTTAGCTTTACCAGCTTTATTAAAGTAGAAATTGAGAGCCAGTGAAACAGTCAACATTTTTTGGGGCCCCTTCCATTATACAGGGTTCCTAGTATATAAAATATGAAATAATTGAAACATACGAACATATTTGAAAAAATGGAGCTAAATGGAACAGAGTTCCCTCCCGTACCCCCACCCCCAACCACCGCACTTACAAAGAAATTTGCACATGCAAATTGTCATAGAAACAATGAAAATATAGTTTAATATTTTATCGGCGGGCCTAAAGGGGGGCTGGGCCCCCTTCTCGATCCGCCACTGGTTGCTAAGGTCTTTGATTACATGATGCTAAGATCACTGCTTTTGCTAAGTAACTAGTTGCTTTATTTTTTAAATTTCAACTGAGAACCCAGATATCTGATTCTCGCATATAAAGTGTACGTTCTACTCCATTTTGTAATACTGTTCACATTATGCACCTAATTCACGTAATTCGTTGATACGTTAATCTACAATTAGAATTTCAAAATATAAATAAGAAGTTGCTCGTTCTATACTTACGAAAATCAGATTTAGAGGAAACAATGTACCATAGTTGTGACTGACAGACAGGCAGTTAGACAGACAGTCAGACAGACAGATGCAGTAAAGCATTTGTCAACTATAACGACAGTCAGTTTCTTTTCAAAAGTAAGTCAGTGACGGTACGAACACTATATTCATACTGGAACATTGAACTTAAACTTGCTGACACGCTGCCAGACTACTAACCAGTATGTTACAGCCCTCACGTTCCTGACAGAGAGATAAGCAGACAGAACTGACAGAGAGATAAGCAGACAGTACTGACAGAGAGACAAGCAGACGGTACTGACAGAGAGACAAGCAGTCAGTCCAGGATGGCCTCATTAAAAGTCGTCTTACCATCCATGATTGTATATATAACAAATGATGAGCCTACTCAAGATTGGTAGGCCGACATCAATTACACACCTATGGTGCGATAGTAACGTATTCAATTAATTACGATTTCTTATGAATTATTTTATTTAGCCTATTTAACTTTTTTCAGATAAACACTATCAATCTAACTATTGTCTATTTGGCTATTATATCTTTAACTATTATTTATTTAACTACTTTATTGTGTAGATCTCTATTAACTATTTAACTAGTATCTATTTAACTTATTATGATCTATTTAACATCTGAACTTCATCATCATCATCATCATAGGGAGGATGATGATGATGATGATGATTATCTATTTAACATCTATTTAGTTGTTATCTACTTAGCCATTATCTATTTTATTCTATCTATGCTAGAATTATCTATTTAATTAGTATCAATTTAATTAAAAAATATTTTCTTATTTCAGGTTCGTTTAATCTACAACTGACTTCAACGGGAGTCGCAAAGATCATATATTTAAAAAAGTCGCATTTACCCAGTGGAGTGACAGTCGTTGACGAGAAAATCTATTTGCTTAATGAATCATGGCTTGACCAGAATATAGGAGTCGACGTGTTTGATATACAAAATCTGAGGAATCTTCGCACTATCAAGATACCCGATGTAGAAGATCCTACAGAACTCGCTGGTTGCTCCTACAACAAAGCTCTCTATATCGGTGACATTGATCTCCAGTGTATCCACAGAGTCAACCTCGCTGACGACTCCACCACTCGCTGGTTCCTGAGAGAGAACCACGAGCCTGGCGGTTTCTCAGTGACAGCAGAGCACACGCTGCTCGTAACTGAGGGCATCATTGACACAGAAGAGAGTGTTGTTGTGGAATACACGAGTGAGGGTCAACTACTGCGTGAGATAAGAGTCGATGAAAGTATTAGATGCGCTATGCACACAATACAGCTGTCCAGTGATCAGTTCATTTTGTGTCATAGTAATCGGTCTCTACACAGAGTCTGTGTGATCAACACTGAGGGTCAGATCATCAAATCTCACGGTGGAGAGGAGGGAAGAGGTGAAGATCAGCTGAGTGATCCCTGCTCACTGGCGGTAGATAGTAAGCGAAAACTGATTTATGTAGCGGATTACAATAATAACAGAGTCAAAGCTCTAGATCTGAACCTGACGTATGTAGGTGAGGTTCCTGTAGCAGCTGATCTCTGTGGGCCTGATTATCTTCACTACGAGTCATCGTCTGACAAACTGTTTGTGTCTGATAATTCATTAAAGTGTCGTCTATTTATCGTCTCTCTTCCTCAGATAACAGAGGCTATCTGAACGGTATAATTTATATTCTTTCATCTAAAATGAACAATAGCTTAGATTTTTCAATTTATATATTTATTTACTTTTCAATTTAAGCAATATGATACGAAGTGATATTTAGAAACAAAAGTTTTTGCAAAAGCAAAATCCTGTGTATATGTAATTGCTTTGCACGGTATTTTGCTTTCATCTATCTTCTTTCACTTTCTGTCACTCTCTTTTTGTCAATCTATCTAGCTATCTTTCATTCTTAATGCACTCATTTAAGACTTCAAAAGGTTATTCTCTTGAAATTGTTATCTCTTTCATATTGTATTAGTCAAATTATTTGTCTTCTTGTCATTTGTTCCTAGATATGATATATATATATATATATATATATATATATATATATATATATATATATATATATAGATAGATAGATATATATATATATATATACATATATATATGTATATATATATATATACAGTATATATATACAGTATATATATACAGTATATATATATATATATATATATATATATATATGTATGCATATATTGCATACATATATATATTGTAATATATATACAGAGATAGGCAGTAATTTGACTAATGTAATTGAAATACGTAATTTAAATTACAATTGCAATATGTACTTCAATTGCAATTTAAATTTGCAGTTATTTTGTAATTTGAAAATACATTTTTTCAATTAACTTTTTTTTCTCACAATATATTGACTCAAATAAGTACATATGTTTCCCCAAAAGTGTAAAAGTAGCCTGTAGCCCAAATGAGCTTACTTTAAAGTAACTTACATTGTCTTATCTATGATTTAGAATTTAATCTATTAGATAAAATTACTTTATCTTTGATTAATTAAACAAAGCCCGTTTTTCTAAGAATCTATATTTAGATTACAATTGTCCAATAAATAGTTTATATGGAATTTGATACTGTCTTTACGCCATGATATGGGCTGTAAAAGTGGCCACACACGATCAAATTTATCTGAACAGATATCTGTTCTGATAAATTTGAATAAATAAAGTTTATACTGTCCTATAACCTAGGCATCATGCCGTAACCTGAGTATGTACGGCATGAGTGTACCCTAGATCTATTGCACCTTAGATATTTGCATATCCTTGACATGTATTTCTCACTGAGAACTGAATTATCGCTCAGTCCACTCTGACTACTGCTTTGTTGAGTTTTCTTTGTTGAGTTTGGTCAGTTGATCAACTAGTACGATGGTCGATTCAACATCTTGAATATAAGCCATTTAACGCTTATAACCTTAACGTTAATCTACTAAAAATAGATTAAATTAGTTTATTATGAGAGTCCTTTTAAAATTCCATCAAATGGTTATATTTATATAAATTGAGGAAATAACTGAATAAACAAGTGACGCTCTGTATGTGTTCTGCATGTCAATCCAAAATCAGTATTGCACATGTACAGCAGTAGGCCTGCATGTGTGTATTGGTAATTGTACAACAGTACGGGTGTGTATTGATAATTGAACAAAAGTACGGGTGAATATGGATAATTGAGCAGAGGTGTGGGTGTGTATTGATAGTTGTACAGAAGCACAGGTGTGTATTGATAATTGAACAGTACGGGTGAATATAGATAATTTAGCAGAAGTACGGGTGTGTATTGATATTTGTACAGCAGCACAGGTGTGTATTGATAATTGTACAGAAGTACGGGTGAATATTGATAATTAATTGAACAGAAGTACGGGTGTGTATTGATAGTTGTACAACAGTACGGGTGTGTATTGAAAATTGTACAGCAGTACGGGTGTGTATTGAAAATTGTACAGCAGTACGGGTGTGTATTGATAATTGTAAAGCAATACAGGTGTTCATTGCTTGTTGTACAGCAGTATGGGTGTGTATTGATAATTGAACAGAAGTACGGGTGTGTATTGATAACTGTACAGCAGTACGGGTGTGTATTGACAATTGTACAGAAGTACGGGTGTGTATTGATAATTGTGCAGTGTAGAATTAAAATTTGATTTAGCAGATATACTTATTTCGATACGTGTATATGTAATTGCTTTGCACTGTATTTTGCTATTATTTATCTTGTTTCTCTTTCTGCCACTCTCTTTATGTCAGTATATATTGCTTTCTTTAATTCTTAATGCACTCAATCAAGAATTCAAAAAAATTAATTCTAGTGAAATTGTTCTTTATTTCCTATTGTATTAATTATTATACATGTAATTATTAAGTAATAATCAATAAATAATGTAAGTATTATACGTGTAATTTGTCTTCCTATCTTTTGTCACAGAAATGCAGTATATATATATATATATATATATATATATATTTATAATTATATATATATATATGTATAATTATATATATATATATATATATATATATATATATATATATATATATATACATGTGGGCCTACCGTGCAGAACTATGCTATAGTATGTCTCATTAGCGAAATGGTTAGAGGTGTAGATAACGTCATGAAGTTTAAATGACAGACCCAGAGTTGTCTTGAACCCTCGTGGGTTCTAATCTCAACCGCGCTGACCTGAGAGTAAAATCTTGGACATTCACTATACTGGTTATACGGAAATTACTCAAAATTGCCTTACGGATTTAACATGTGATATTAAAAATGATAGATATCAACTTAGTTGATTATTTCACTATAATGTGTGTTTTATTATTATTATTATGCATGCACAAATACATGAAACTTCATACTACGATACACAACGCTATACCACGCCATGGAACTTATAAACGACATCATATGACGCCATACTTTGAGATGCGACACATTGCGACTCTTTCAAAAGTTAGAAGAGCCTGTGCATAAGCAATTTAGCACAGTTATAGTCTTATCCATTCCATTTTGTTCATTTATGCTTTATATATAGAATCTGAGATATAGACAAAAACAAAGAAGGTCCAATGAATTAAAAAATTGCGGCCGCACTATATAAAGTTTACTTATTTTGTTGTTTTCGTCATGTTCTCTTTCATCCTTGTGGTTATTAGTAATCGTCGCCTTTTGATGGTGCATCAGATGCAGCCACCGCCGATTTAAAAATAACAATCCAACACCCTGGGGACTGTTTCATTCAAGGCTGTTGTTGACGTTTTGTATTCTATGGTGGTTACCCAACCATGTACTAACCGGGTCCGAGCCAGCTTATCCTCATTTAATTGAAGTGTAGCTAAATTGAGTGCTTTAAACTCTCCCCTCTTCTGATATTCGCAACGCAACAATACAGCTTATATCTACTGTATCAATGAGTATCATACTATATTAGAGTTCAAATTTTTAGCAAAATGTGTCGGCCTGATGTTAATATATGACTTCGAATAACGCGTCGGCTTGCCATATGCAAAATGTATGATTTCACGCTTAGGGCCTATAATAGGCCTACGATAATGTCCATATTCAATTAGAAATATTTAATATATTCTATCTTCCCATTTCTTCATCCTCTCTCTGCCTTTCTCTCTCTCTCTCTCTCTCTCTCTCTCTCTTATGATGACAAATTGAACACTTAAATCTCCATTGCTTTACCTCCTTTAATCTTTTGACTGGTTTTCCGGATTTTTGAAATTTTTACCTTTACCGGTATGGATTTATATCAATAGTACTACATGTTTTCATGGACGACAGTGGGAATCAAATAGCTGTCACTATTAATAATAATATTATTATCTTAATTATTGTAGATTCTATATAGATGCCATAAAATATTTCATCTTGTAAGAAAATAATTTTACTCTACCCAGCTTATTTGACTGGTCAGAGCACTTAATCTCCAGTGTTTCATGTTGAAAAGTATAAATTTATCTCTTAGTAAAGTTTAACGACAAGGTTAAATACATTCCAACACACTGGGTACTTTTTTATTCGAAGCTGTCAACGTTTTGTATTCCTTGGTGGTCACCCCAACATGTACTAACCGGGCCTGATAAAGCTTAACCTCGTTTAATTGAAGTGCAGCTAAATTGAGTGTTATTAAATCCTTAATCAATATATAAAGGGTTTCTATTCACGAGGTCATGCAGGCGTAGCAGTGAGCGGTTGAACCACTGAAACTCGATCATCGCCATGATTGACCAAATAACCTGACCAACTGAGTCCGCAGTCATACTATACTGAGTGATAATCCAATTCTATGACGAAGCCTATATAATTAGGTTGGTTAAATTAATAATGTCTTTATCCTCTCTAAGTGCCTCTCTCAGTTGCAGTCGCAAAATTGCCTCGGTCAGTTGCAGTCGCAAAATTATGGACATTAAAAACCAGGAAAATCAAATCTACCAGTAGTCTTATTCACGAAATGGAGCTGCTTGGGGCACGGATTTTAACACACTTGAGTAAACTCTGCGAAAACTTTTAGGTTCGTGTTATATCTTTCACTGAAAGTAAATACCCCAGATACTTGATGATACATTTGGTTGAGGCTGAAGTAAATATCAAAGAGTGGTTTAAACAGATTGAATACGAATATTAAAATATAAAATTGTCAAATTAAAAAGTGAAGAATTAGTAAATATTTGAGAGAGAGATCGAAAATGAGAGAGAGAGAGAGAGAGAGAAAGAGAGAAAGAGAGAGGGATAGATGGAGAAAGAGATAAAGGTGTCTATTTTCGACAGTGGCACCATATAGATTGAACACACACACACATTAATATAGTGAAATGATCAACTATGTTGATATCTATCACTTTTAATACCGCACGCTAAATCCGTTAAGCAATTTTGTCCATTTTCCGTAAAGCCAGTCCTGTGAATGTCCGAAATTTTACTCTCAGATCAGCGCGGCTGGGATTCGAACCCACGAGGGTTCAATTCACCTTAGGAGCTGTCATTTAAAACTTCATGACGTTATCTACACCTCTAACCATTGCGCTATTGAGACATTCTAACTTCGAACGAAAGATGAATGAAAGGGTTGATGGTGGGGCTAATGAGTAATGATCACAACTGTTGTCCACATACTGCTAGAGAGAATTTGACCCCCAAGACAACATCTTTAAAGAAGTTATCTGTGCACGGAACATCGCAATTCTTCTTAATCACGCAAACCTCTCCTCCCACAAAATAAGAGATAGAGATCGTCTTCAGTGCACTGCTAAGTGGCAGGTTCAAGGTACATATTCATACTCAAAGTTAAATTTGCCATATTTAGCAATGACGAATATTCTTTGTCGAGTATTATTTTTACATTTTGGCGCAATTTTAAAAATGCCCTGTTTTAACTATTGTGCAGTTTGTGAAAAATTGAAATAGTTAAATGTTTATATGCACTTTTTTATATGTATTCTGTTGTGTCACGTTTTGCAATATAATTGTATCTGTGTGTGCTTTCTGCCAAGAATTGATGAATAAAAGATTATAAAGTCTGCTTTCTCGCTCAAGAAGAGCACTCGTTAGATCAACAAGTTAATCCCTTCACAAAGTATGCCTTATCCATACCTTATGTAGCCAATAGCGATATAAGGATAACAGACAGAGATATAAATTAGAAATCCTCACTGAAGATTGCTTTCCACACGCCCCCTCCACCTACCTCATTCCGTGCTGTACCCCGAGTCAGTGCTGGAAAAGTACTTTAATAGTAGTTTATGAAACTAAAAAGTAAAAGTAAAAGTATTTATTTTTGGGAATCCAAAAGTAAAAGTAATTTTTTTTCAAAACAAAAAAGTAAAAGTAAAAGTAAAAGTATATTTTTTCAAAACCTAAAAGTAAAGTAAAAGTATTCATTTTCCGGTATCAAACAGTAAAAGTATTTTTCAAATTATGAAATATACAATTGTTTCTAAAATCTAACAGCTCAGAGAACTATATTAACATCAGGAATATGCTAATAGAAACATACATTTGTGGAAGTAAATCTCAAATCATATCGCATAGTATATATATATTACATGTATTACAATATTACATGTATTGTAATACAGCACGTCATTTATATATTTATTTGTTAATATATTATTGGATTACCTTGCGCCATGTTAGCACAATTAAGGTAATCCAATAATATACTATAACAATGAACAAATGTACACCAGGTATGTTTCAGTAGTTGATGTTTAACGTATGACTAACTCCTAATCCAAATCCAATAATATATTTACATTATTACGACAAAGCAAATTATACTTAGTCTAGACCCTTTTGCAATTTAACAATACTTTTTTACTATACAATCTACCCACTCGATACTAAAGCTGATAAAACCAAGATTAACGTCAGTTTCCTCACTCGAAAGCGATGTCAGTGACGGACGAGCACAGTATTTCAACCCAGCACATACTGATCCGTGGTCGAATATTTCACCGACTTCGCCACGAACTCCAGCCACTTCGCCACTGGCTCCAGCCTGTATTTGAGTATAATAAGATACTTTAATTATACCCTTATTACACGTACTATCGTACCGTAAATAGCTCGCACTACTGAATTAATCTGTATAAAATAAACCCAACTTGTAACATTAGATTAATTATATTAGACATTTTAAACGGAGATCTTAAAATCTACACTTCAGTAATTTATACATATATAGGGCCTATTATTATAATGTTACTTAAGGCCTATTCAATTTGCAATTTTAAATTCTCTCTCTCTCTCTCTCTCTCTTTCTCTCATTCTCTCTCTCTATATATATATATATATATATATATATATATATATATATATATATATATATATAAGCATATACATTTAGATACCCCGATGAGCAGAGTTCCATTACAACAGATTCTACAGGTTATAAGGTAAGTATTAATTGCAATAGTATTGCATTCAACATATAAGTCAAAATATATAAGCATATACATTTAGGTAAACCGATGAGCAGAATTCAACAATAAAACAGATTCTACAGGTTATATATTAGCTAAGTGCTAATTGCAATTGTATAGGATTCAACACCATATCTTTGATCTAGTGGATAAAAGCACAGGCTCCAAGAATGAGTGCATGCATCATTGAAAGTTGAAATACGGCGTAGGTCTATTATTAATTATAATCGACTGAATGTGTCGCTCAGACCATTTGAAGCTACGGTGCAGTTATATTTCAGACCAGTGCCTTGAATCTTAGTTGGTCAAGTGTCGCTTCATTTATGGCCTGTCAATCATCGACACTTCTATGTATTACAAATAATTTAAATTAAACCTCTTCATCTTGACTGGATAATGTTTAATGCCTCTGGTTTAATCCGATAACATTGCTACCATGAAAAAGTACTTTTAGACTAAAGTAATTTTTTTAGAGAACACAAAAGTAAAAGTAATTTTTTTTTCGACATTGAAAAGTAAAAGTATTTTCAAAGTCGCGAAGTAAAAGTAAAAGTAAAAGTACTGCTAAAACGTCGAAAAGTAAAAAGTAAAAGTAATTTTGAACGTGTAATAAGGGTATAATTAAAGTATCTTATTATACTCAAATACAGGCTGGAGCCAGTGGCGAAGTGGCTGGAGTTCGTGGCGAAGTCGGTGAAATATTCGACCACGGATCAGTATGTGCTGGGTTGAAATACTGTGCTCGTCCGTCACTGACATCGCTTTCGAGTGAGGAAACTGACGTTAATCTTGGTTTTATCAGCTTTAGTATCGAGTGGGTAGATTGTATAGTAAAAAAGTATTGTTAAATTGCAAAAGGGTCTAGACTAAGTATAATTTGCTTTGTCGTAATAATGTAAATATATTATTGGATTTGGATTAGGAGTTAGTCATACGTTAAACATCAACTACTGAAACATACCTGGTGTACATTTGTTCATTGTTATAGTATATTATTGGATTACCTTAATTGTGCTAACATGGCGCAAGGTAATCCAATAATATATTAACAAATAAATATATAAATGACGTGCTGTATTACAATACATGTAATATTGTAATACATGTAATATATATATACTATGCGATATGATTTGAGATTTACTTCCACAAATGTATGTTTCTATTAGCATATTCCTGATGTTAATATAGTTCTCTGAGCTGTTAGATTTTAGAAACAATTGTATATTTCATAATTTGAAAAATACTTTTACTGTTTGATACCGGAAAATGAATACTTTTACTTTACTTTTAGGTTTTGAAAAAATATACTTTTACTTTTACTTTTACTTTTTGGTTTTGAAAAAAAATTACTTTTACTTTTGGATTCCCAAAAATAAATACTTTTACTTTTACTTTTTAGTTTCATAAACTACTATTAAAGTACTTTTCCAGCACTGACTCGGGGTACAGCACGGAATGAGGTAGGTGGAGGGGGCGTGTGGAAAGCAATCTTCAGTGAGGATTTCTAATTTATATCTCTGTCTGTTATCCTTATATCGCTATTGGCTACATAAGGTATGGATAAGGCATACTTTGTGAAGGGATTAACTTGTTGATCTAACGAGTGCTCTTCTTGAGCGAGAAAGCAGACTTTATAATCTTTTATTCATCAATTCTTGGCAGAAAGCACACACAGATACAATTATATTGCAAAACGTGACACAACAGAATACATATAAAAAAGTGCATATAAACATTTAACTATTTCAATTTTTCACAAACTGCACAATAGTTAAAACAGGGCATTTTTAAAATTGCGCCAAAATGTAAAAATAATACTCGACAAAGAATATTCGTCATTGCTAAATATGGCAAATTTAACTTTGAGTATGAATATGTACCTTGAACCTGCCACTTAGCAGTGCACTGAAGACGATCTCTATCTCTTATTTTGTGGGAGGAGAGGTTTGCGTGATTAAGAAGAATTGCGATGTTCCGTGCACAGATAACTTCTTTAAAGATGTTGTCTTGGGGGTCAAATTCTCTCTAGCAGTATGTGGACAACAGTTGTGATCATTACTCATTAGCCCCACCATCAACCCTTTCATTCATCTTTCGTTCGAAGTTAGAATGTCTCAATAGCGCAATGGTTAGAGGTGTAGATAACGTCATGAAGTTTTAAATGACAGCTCCTAAGGTGAATTGAACCCTCGTGGGTTCGAATCCCAGCCGCGCTGATCTGAGAGTAAAATTTCGGACATTCACAGGACTGGCTTTACGGAAAATGGACAAAATTGCTTAACGGATTTAGCGTGCGGTATTAAAAGTGATAGATATCAACATAGTTGATCATTTCACTATATTAATGTGTGTGTGTGTTCAATCTATATGGTGCCACTGTCGAAAATAGACACCTTTATCTCTTTCTCCATCTATCCCTCTCTCTTTCTCTCTTTCTCTCTCTCTCTCTCTCTCTCATTTTCGATCTCTCTCTCAAATATTTACTAATTCTTCACTTTTTAATTTGACAATTTTATATTTTAATATTCGTATTCAATCTGTTTAAACCACTCTTTGATATTTACTTCAGCCTCAACCAAATGTATCATCAAGTATCTGGGGTATTTACTTTCAGTGAAAGATATAACACGAACCTAAAAGTTTTCGCAGAGTTTACTCAAGTGTGTTAAAATCCGTGCCCCAAGCAGCTCCATTTCGTGAATAAGACTACTGGTAGATTTGATTTTCCTGGTTTTTAATGTCCATAATTTTGCGACTGCAACTGACCGAGGCAATTTTGCGACTGCAACTGAGAGAGGCACTTAGAGAGGATAAAGACATTATTAATTTAACCAACCTAATTATATAGGCTTCGTCATAGAATTGGATTATCACTCAGTATAGTATGACTGCGGACTCAGTTGGTCAGGTTATTTGGTCAATCATGGCGATGATCGAGTTTCAGTGGTTCAACCGCTCACTGCTACGCCTGCATGACCTCGTGAATAGAAACCCTTTATATATTGATTAAGGATTTAATAACACTCAATTTAGCTGCACTTCAATTAAACGAGGTTAAGCTTTATCAGGCCCGGTTAGTACATGTTGGGGTGACCACCAAGGAATACAAAACGTTGACAGCTTCGAATAAAAAAGTACCCAGTGTGTTGGAATGTATTTAACCTTGTCGTTAAACTTTACTAAGAGATAAATTTATACTTTTCAACATGAAACACTGGAGATTAAGTGCTCTGACCAGTCAAATAAGCTGGGTAGAGTAAAATTATTTTCTTACAAGATGAAATATTTTATGGCATCTATATAGAATCTACAATAATTAAGATAATAATATTATTATTAATAGTGACAGCTATTTGATTCCCACTGTCGTCCATGAAAACATGTAGTACTATTGATATAAATCCATACCGGTAAAGGTAAAAATTTCAAAAATCCGGAAAACCAGTCAAAAGATTAAAGGAGGTAAAGCAATGGAGATTTAAGTGTTCAATTTGTCATCATAAGAGAGAGAGAGAGAGAGAGAGAGAGAGAGAAAGGCAGAGAGAGGATGAAGAAATGGGAAGATAGAATATATTAAATATTTCTAATTGAATATGGACATTATCGTAGGCCTATTATAGGCCCTAAGCGTGAAATCATACATTTTGCATATGGCAAGCCGACGCGTTATTCGAAGTCATATATTAACATCAGGCCGACACATTTTGCTAAAAATTTGAACTCTAATATAGTATGATACTCATTGATACAGTAGATATAAGCTGTATTGTTGCGTTGCGAATATCAGAAGAGGGGAGAGTTTAAAGCACTCAATTTAGCTACACTTCAATTAAATGAGGATAAGCTGGCTCGGACCCGGTTAGTACATGGTTGGGTAACCACCATAGAATACAAAACGTCAACAACAGCCTTGAATGAAACAGTCCCCAGGGTGTTGGATTGTTATTTTTAAATCGGCGGTGGCTGCATCTGATGCACCATCAAAAGGCGACGATTACTAATAACCACAAGGATGAAAGAGAACATGACGAAAACAACAAAATAAGTAAACTTTATATAGTGCGGCCGCAATTTTTTAATTCATTGGACCTTCTTTGTTTTTGTCTATATCTCAGATTCTATATATAAAGCATAAATGAACAAAATGGAATGGATAAGACTATAACTGTGCTAAATTGCTTATGCACAGGCTCTTCTAACTTTTGAAAGAGTCGCAATGTGTCGCATCTCAAAGTATGGCGTCATATGATGTCGTTTATAAGTTCCATGGCGTGGTATAGCGTTGTGTATCGTAGTATGAAGTTTCATGTATTTGTGCATGCATAATAATAATAATAAAACACACATTATAGTGAAATAATCAACTAAGTTGATATCTATCATTTTTAATATCACATGTTAAATCCGTAAGGCAATTTTGAGTAATTTCCGTATAACCAGTATAGTGAATGTCCAAGATTTTACTCTCAGGTCAGCGCGGTTGAGATTAGAACCCACGAGGGTTCAAGACAACTCTGGGTCTGTCATTTAAACTTCATGACGTTATCTACACCTCTAACCATTTCGCTAATGAGACATACTATAGCATAGTTCTGCACGGTAGGCCCACATGTATATATATATATATATATATATATATATATATATATATATATATATAATTATACATATATATATATATAATTATAAATATATATATATATATATATATATATATATACTGCATTTCTGTGACAAAAGATAGGAAGACAAATTACACGTATAATACTTACATTATTTATTGATTATTACTTAATAATTACATGTATAATAATTAATACAATAGGAAATAAAGAACAATTTCACTAGAATTAATTTTTTTGAATTCTTGATTGAGTGCATTAAGAATTAAAGAAAGCAATATATACTGACATAAAGAGAGTGGCAGAAAGAGAAACAAGATAAATAATAGCAAAATACAGTGCAAAGCAATTACATATACACGTATCGAAATAAGTATATCTGCTAAATCAAATTTTAATTCTACACTGCACAATTATCAATACACACCCGTACTTCTGTACAATTGTCAATACACACCCGTACTGCTGTACAGTTATCAATACACACCCGTACTTCTGTTCAATTATCAATACACACCCATACTGCTGTACAACAAGCAATGAACACCTGTATTGCTTTACAATTATCAATACACACCCGTACTGCTGTACAATTTTCAATACACACCCGTACTGCTGTACAATTTTCAATACACACCCGTACTGTTGTACAACTATCAATACACACCCGTACTTCTGTTCAATTAATTATCAATATTCACCCGTACTTCTGTACAATTATCAATACACACCTGTGCTGCTGTACAAATATCAATACACACCCGTACTTCTGCTAAATTATCTATATTCACCCGTACTGTTCAATTATCAATACACACCTGTGCTTCTGTACAACTATCAATACACACCCACACCTCTGCTCAATTATCCATATTCACCCGTACTTTTGTTCAATTATCAATACACACCCGTACTGTTGTACAATTACCAATACACACATGCAGGCCTACTGCTGTACATGTGCAATACTGATTTTGGATTGACATGCAGAACACATACAGAGCGTCACTTGTTTATTCAGTTATTTCCTCAATTTATATAAATATAACCATTTGATGGAATTTTAAAAGGACTCTCATAATAAACTAATTTAATCTATTTTTAGTAGATTAACGTTAAGGTTATAAGCGTTAAATGGCTTATATTCAAGATGTTGAATCGACCATCGTACTAGTTGATCAACTGACCAAACTCAACAAAGAAAACTCAACAAAGCAGTAGTCAGAGTGGACTGAGCGATAATTCAGTTCTCAGTGAGAAATACATGTCAAGGATATGCAAATATCTAAGGTGCAATAGATCTAGGGTACACTCATGCCGTACATACTCAGGTTACGGCATGATGCCTAGGTTATAGGACAGTATAAACTTTATTTATTCAAATTTATCAGAACAGATATCTGTTCAGATAAATTTGATCGTGTGTGGCCACTTTTACAGCCCATATCATGGCGTAAAGACAGTATCAAATTCCATATAAACTATTTATTGGACAATTGTAATCTAAATATAGATTCTTAGAAAAACGGGCTTTGTTTAATTAATCAAAGATAAAGTAATTTTATCTAATAGATTAAATTCTAAATCATAGATAAGACAATGTAAGTTACTTTAAAGTAAGCTCATTTGGGCTACAGGCTACTTTTACACTTTTGGGGAAACATATGTACTTATTTGAGTCAATATATTGTGAGAAAAAAAAGTTAATTGAAAAAATGTATTTTCAAATTACAAAATAACTGCAAATTTAAATTGCAATTGAAGTACATATTGCAATTGTAATTTAAATTACGTATTTCAATTACATTAGTCAAATTACTGCCTATCTCTGTATATATATTACAATATATATATGTATGCAATATATGCATACATATATATATATATATATATATATATATATATACTGTATATATATACTGTATATATATACTGTATATATATATATATACATATATATATGTATATATATATATATATATCTATCTATCTATATATATATATATATATATATATATATATATATATATATATATATATATATATCATATCTAGGAACAAATGACAAGAAGACAAATAATTTGACTAATACAATATGAAAGAGATAACAATTTCAAGAGAATAACCTTTTGAAGTCTTAAATGAGTGCATTAAGAATGAAAGATAGCTAGATAGATTGACAAAAAGAGAGTGACAGAAAGTGAAAGAAGATAGATGAAAGCAAAATACCGTGCAAAGCAATTACATATACACAGGATTTTGCTTTTGCAAAAACTTTTGTTTCTAAATATCACTTCGTATCATATTGCTTAAATTGAAAAGTAAATAAATATATAAATTGAAAAATCTAAGCTATTGTTCATTTTAGATGAAAGAATATAAATTATACCGTTCAGATAGCCTCTGTTATCTGAGGAAGAGAGACGATAAATAGACGACACTTTAATGAATTATCAGACACAAACAGTTTGTCAGACGATGACTCGTAGTGAAGATAATCAGGCCCACAGAGATCAGCTGCTACAGGAACCTCACCTACATACGTCAGGTTCAGATCTAGAGCTTTGACTCTGTTATTATTGTAATCCGCTACATAAATCAGTTTTCGCTTACTATCTACCGCCAGTGAGCAGGGATCACTCAGCTGATCTTCACCTCTTCCCTCCTCTCCACCGTGAGATTTGATGATCTGACCCTCAGTGTTGATCACACAGACTCTGTGTAGAGACCGATTACTATGACACAAAATGAACTGATCACTGGACAGCTGTATTGTGTGCATAGCGCATCTAATACTTTCATCGACTCTTATCTCACGCAGTAGTTGACCCTCACTCGTGTATTCCACAACAACACTCTCTTCTGTGTCAATGATGCCCTCAGTTACGAGCAGCGTGTGCTCTGCTGTCACTGAGAAACCGCCAGGCTCGTGGTTCTCTCTCAGGAACCAGCGAGTGGTGGAGTCGTCAGCGAGGTTGACTCTGTGGATACACTGGAGATCAATGTCACCGATATAGAGAGCTTTGTTGTAGGAGCAACCAGCGAGTTCTGTAGGATCTTCTACATCGGGTATCTTGATAGTGCGAAGATTCCTCAGATTTTGTATATCAAACACGTCGACTCCTATATTCTGGTCAAGCCATGATTCATTAAGCAAATAGATTTTCTCGTCAACGACTGTCACTCCACTGGGTAAATGCGACTTTTTTAAATATATGATCTTTGCGACTCCCGTTGAAGTCAGTTGTAGATTAAACGAACCTGAAATAAGAAAATATTTTTTAATTAAATTGATACTAATTAAATAGATAATTCTAGCATAGATAGAATAAAATAGATAATGGCTAAGTAGATAACAACTAAATAGATGTTAAATAGATAATCATCATCATCATCATCATCCTCCCTATGATGATGATGATGATGAAGTTCAGATGTTAAATAGATCATAATAAGTTAAATAGATACTAGTTAAATAGTTAATAGAGATCTACACAATAAAGTAGTTAAATAAATAATAGTTAAAGATATAATAGCCAAATAGACAATAGTTAGATTGATAGTGTTTATCTGAAAAAAGTTAAATAGGCTAAATAAAATAATTCATAAGAAATCGTAATTAATTGAATACGTTACTATCGCACCATAGGTGTGTAATTGATGTCGGCCTACCAATCTTGAGTAGGCTCATCATTTGTTATATATACAATCATGGATGGTAAGACGACTTTTAATGAGGCCATCCTGGACTGACTGCTTGTCTCTCTGTCAGTACCGTCTGCTTGTCTCTCTGTCAGTACTGTCTGCTTATCTCTCTGTCAGTTCTGTCTGCTTATCTCTCTGTCAGGAACGTGAGGGCTGTAACATACTGGTTAGTAGTCTGGCAGCGTGTCAGCAAGTTTAAGTTCAATGTTCCAGTATGAATATAGTGTTCGTACCGTCACTGACTTACTTTTGAAAAGAAACTGACTGTCGTTATAGTTGACAAATGCTTTACTGCATCTGTCTGTCTGACTGTCTGTCTAACTGCCTGTCTGTCAGTCACAACTATGGTACATTGTTTCCTCTAAATCTGATTTTCGTAAGTATAGAACGAGCAACTTCTTATTTATATTTTGAAATTCTAATTGTAGATTAACGTATCAACGAATTACGTGAATTAGGTGCATAATGTGAACAGTATTACAAAATGGAGTAGAACGTACACTTTATATGCGAGAATCAGATATCTGGGTTCTCAGTTGAAATTTAAAAAATAAAGCAACTAGTTACTTAGCAAAAGCAGTGATCTTAGCATCATGTAATCAAAGACCTTAGCAACCAGTGGCGGATCGAGAAGGGGGCCCAGCCCCCCTTTAGGCCCGCCGATAAAATATTAAACTATATTTTCATTGTTTCTATGACAATTTGCATGTGCAAATTTCTTTGTAAGTGCGGTGGTTGGGGGTGGGGGTACGGGAGGGAACTCTGTTCCATTTAGCTCCATTTTTTCAAATATGTTCGTATGTTTCAATTATTTCATATTTTATATACTAGGAACCCTGTATAATGGAAGGGGCCCCAAAAAATGTTGACTGTTTCACTGGCTCTCAATTTCTACTTTAATAAAGCTGGTAAAGCTAAGGTTTCCATTAGTTTCCTCACTCGAAGGCGATGTCAGTGACGGGCGAGCCCAGGATTAACTATCAGTATTAGAGGATAAAAGAATGCAAGTAAAAAATGTGAACTCTCTGAAGGTGCAGTGGCGCAAACAGCCTTTGCTGGGAGAGGCTTAAGCCCCCCTCCGACAAAATTTCGTCATTTTTGCAATTCGTCCAGATCCACAGAGCTTCTTCAGAGGTGAAAAATTAACCTACTTTTTTCCAAAACAAATGTAGAAATTTAGGCATTTTAGATTTTCCTGACTTTAGTACGTGTATAAGTGGGGGGAGGTAAGATACGGCGATACACTCACTCTATGAGCCAAACGCAGTAGTGAAAAAGATTTAGTCCCACCCCCCCCCCCCCCCCACAGCATTTTGTCTGGCTGCGCCACATTTCCTGAAGAAGACGGGGCGTAAGCAAAAAATGTGTATGCCGTCAAGAAAAATTGGGGCCCACCCTTAACAAATTCCTGGATCCGCCTCTGTTAGCAACCAATGTCATAAGTATTTACTCCTCAGTTTGGGAATCTATCTAATTTCTGATCTAACTAAACCACACCTAAATCGGTAACCCATTCATAAGTCAGTTCTGTTAGCTACGCAAAATTGTTGCTCTTAACTCTCCTTAGAGTCCCTGTATCACATAACGAGCAAGCCTCTATCAAGAATCAACATATGGCTGAGCATGCGTACTGACACATCTACCCAAACAAAACAGTCCGTGACAAAAGAGAGGACTTTTGATCATAAATAATTGGTGCTGCTATGTGATGTAAACGAAGTAAAGACTGTAAGTTTAGAAATTAGTAGTTTTCAGATGATTAACCGTTACTGGCATTCTGAACTACTAGCCGACAAGATAAAAGATCTTTCATGAACGATTCTAATATGTCTACGGAGGCGCTACTGAGAGAGCTAAATCGCAAAATGAGAGATTTAACAATCAGTAAGTTAGAATGAAGTTAGATAGCAATGACTAACTGACCTTGCAGCAGTGGGGCTTCTATTTCTAAAGTCTTCGACAGCTTCTCGCAAAATCTGGGTCTGAAGAGAATTCTCTGTAAGGCATTTGATTTCTTCAATCCTTCGCACATTTCATCTATTTCAGTGTTCATAGTGTCAATTGTACCCTTATATTCGATTACATCACTCGTGGAACCATACCGTGCTATTAATTCCAAATATTTATTCAGTTTATCGTTGTAACGAGTAGCGGTGCTAATCTCAGTCTCGTGCGCTTTAAGATCACAATTTTCTTCTTTTTTATTCAATTTTCCTAGCATTTTAGATTCCCATTTTGCTATTTGCGTCCGAAATTCATCAGCTACATTAGTAATTTGTCCTCTTGTACGATTTACATGGTTGCTGAATTCGTTAAATTTTACTAATGATTCCTTTATGACGTCATTTCGGCCCCTGATAGATTCGTGAATCATAAGAAGCTCACTTTTTAAACATTCTGGAACAACCACGTCATGATCTAGGCAAGTCTCGCCTATACAGGTATAGCAACACAGCTTAGCACAAGTGCTGCAAAACATTTCTACGTTACTATACGGATGAACTTGACATCTTTCCTCGTATTCTGATTGTATACGACTAATTCGGTTGCTAGATTCTGATCCTAACGTTACAACTGTGTGGCCGTTCGGTCCTGTAATCTTTTTCATAGCGAGGTCATGACCTCTTATACATGACTGACAGAACTTACTGTTGCAGTCCATACAAAACGAAACAGCAGGAGCTGCGTTAGATGATTCACAAGCCTCGCACATTTTATCCTCCTCCTTTATGTTCTCTATTCTATAAAGCTTAACGACCTTGCGTATAAATTTTACATAGGGGTGCTGAAGTGGATCAGTTAAAAGTGTTTTATCAAATCCTTTTTTACAGACTGGACATGTCATCAGATCATCCTCTTTGTTAGTCTGTGATTGAAGACACGACAAGCAGAAGGAATCCAAGCAAGGTAAAGTGACAGCATCTTGTAGTATCTTATGACATAGTCGGCACTTCAACAGCCAGTCAGGGTCCAGCTGTTCGAATCTATCAGCAGCGGTCTGATGATTGCTTGCATGATCGGTGGATGCGGTGAATACTTGAGACAAGCTGACATCGTTAGGCACGTGTTGTGTGAGCTGGGCTGTGTTCTTATTTGAGGTGAGAGCGTTAGTCTTGATTGACGACCTATCTGAATTATTTGGTAAGTTTGTGGTAGTTAATGACTGCATCTCATTTGTGAATACTGAAGCATTTAGCGATCCACTGTGTATGCGTACATTCCCGTTCGTTCCAAGCTGAATCAGATTACTTGTATTTACAGTAGAATTTGTAGTCATAAGCGGCAAACATTGTCCATCACCTTGGTTTCTTACAAATTGGCCATTTGATGACAATTCGGAATATCGCTGCCAAATTCCCGAGTGATTCGTATTAGAGATCACATTCAACGGCTTAAAACTGTTAATAATTATATACAACATTTAATAGTTGTTGTTTACTATAAGTATACCATAATAATACATGCAACATAGTTTCGCTACAGCAAAAATCAAAATGATTAACGTTCTTTCGAGTAATAAAATGAATTTAAAGAAATTTGCGCCTCTGTGGTAAGAAGGCCAATATAAAATATTTCAAATTTATGTAACAACAGAACTAAGCCTGGCTACAATTACTTAGAGAATGCTTATCATTGTTTAGACTATTGAGTTATGAAACCACATGAACTGGCTTAATGGTGATATCTGATATTCAGAAATCAGTGGTAAGCATTTTAAATAAGAGAATAAAATATTTATGTAATTGAATGACTTCATTATTATGATACAAAAGTCCACGAAGAATCACAAATTCAGCAAAATCAAGAAAAATCAAAATACCTCACTGCATTTGCTTCTCCAGTCCACAGCATGTCCTCTCCACTACCATTGGTTACACTGAATACTCTACCGTATGGCAAGGTATTATCTGGAACTAGTTCATTGTCATTGTAGGGAAGCACAGCACTTGAAGGCAATGTCAGTTGACCGCTACTTCTGTAGAACTGATCTTCACTGAGACCAGCAGACAAGAGAGTGTATGAAGCAGAACCAATGTGAGAGGAAGTGTCAGTGTATGTGGCATGGACAGCAGAATGAACTAATCCAGTTGTGGCTACAGGATTCACAAACGATTCACTTGTTGATGCGGCTGGTGGTAGATCATTCATAGTATCTTCATCGTTGTCCGAATCAGAAGAATTCCCAGGTGGATTATAGTCAGCACCTGAGTACTCTTTCTTGGTTTCCACGTTGTTGGTTGACATCGGTGCCAGGGAGCTGCTACAACACGGCTCATCTTGATTGTGATAGGAGCTGATCGACTGTTGTTTGGTCAGACCTTGAGAGATCAAGTTCTCAGGTTCATCAGAGGAACTCGACATCATCTGCTCATCACGACCTGGTTCCTTTAAACATAAAATATTTAAAAGTATAAAGTAATTAGAAAATATATTACAAGAGCATAGGCCTGCGAATAAATAAAATAGTAATAATAGTATAATAAAGGTTTAACGTCCGTTTCCTCGCATGAGGAAACCGATGTAAAATGTTCATTAATTTATTCCATTATAGTAAAATTTTAACAATCAAAAAACCGCAAACAATCTGCCGCGTGTACGTAAGAGGCGACTAAAGGCAGGCGCTGAGGATGGCAAGAGGGGACCCACCTCACCATGAAATATTTTCCCCCAAGATTAAATGGTAATTAATCCACCTAACTGAGGAAACCACCTCAGAAGCCATATTTTTCCCAGGCTATAAGCTACATAAGGTATGGATAAGGCATTGGCATTGTGAAAGGATTAACTTGTTGATCTAAGGAGTGCTCTTATGGAGCGAGAAAGCAGACTTTGAGTATGAATATGTACCTTGAACCTGCCACTTGATAGTACACTGAAGAAAAAGTAAAATATTATATTCATTCCATTAGAGTAAAATATCATACAGATTTTCACGTATTTCAACTATTATTTAATTAAAACAAAAGCGTTCTAAATAAAGCACTCACACAACATCAATATAAACTATGGAACAATGAGAGTCAAACAGTCCCATAGAACTGATAAATTAAAGCATTCGCTACCAGTGGTTTGATGTAGAGATGGGAGCGGTTGAGTTCCTCACTTGCGCACACATCCTCTGATGATCGTATGCTGGATGGAAGTGGAACTAAATCTGGATTACTCTTGTTCATCTTCCACAAACTGAAGGACTGGTCACGTATTGAAGGAAAGTGGTTCCAGATCGCGTTCTTGAAGTCTTCTGGATTTGAATTTCGTATTTCAAATGGGATACGTGCCTTGAAGAGTTTATTCTCAGTACCTAAGACATAGCAGTTTATTATCAATAACTATAAGCCTAACCTAGAATACTGCACTAATGTATTTATTTCACTTTACTAAGCGCTAAACGATCTATCATGAATGCAATATAAATTACTCTGCTAAAGCATAATCATATTTATCACACTTAACTTTCATGATTTTCCCTTAAATCCCAGATTAACCCGGGCCGGGTTACGAATAGACTTTCTCCAGTCCTCTCTGTCCCACACCATATCATCAGTCAATCTCCTATTTTTCATGTCCTTCTTAATTATCGCATCCCACGTCAATTGTGGTCTACTTCTCTCTAGCTTAACATTCAGCTCCTTCCAAACTCTCCTTACTACATACTTATCTGCCCTTTTCACAATATGCCAGTACCATCTCAATCTCGACTGAGCCAACCTATCCCCGATCCCCTCAACATTCAAATTCATCCTCACATATTCATTTTCCATGCTGTCATTCTAGTTTTTCCACACAATAAAGTTAAAAAGCTAATGTTAACGTCAGTTTCCTCACTCGAAAGCGATGTCAGTGACGGACGAGCCCAGGATTTGAACCCCACACAAACTGATCGGCGGTCGAATAACCTACCGACATTGCCACTGGCTCCAGCCAGTGGCGAATAGACGTAACACACACCGACGTTACAATAGACGTAATTCTCATTTCTGCCACTTGCAAACTCTGTAAATGTTCCTTATTTAGTGCTCAACATTCCGAACCTTACATGTACATCACTACTTTCTCACATGACACATTAATACATAGCGATTCACCGTATCTATATTACAACACACATACGTTGAGGAGATTTTATTGGAGACTAAACACAATTTCAATGTTAGTTTCCAGCTTATTAGCATATCAGTGACGGAAGATTTCTGTGTTTGAACCCTGCACCTACTGACCAGCTATGAAATAACTTGTCAATAGGATAAGTTCAAGAGTTAAATAGTGTAGGTCCTAAACAGTGCGATCCAGAAATCAAAATACGGCTAGGTCGACAATGAGATATAAGGTTGCTGAAGATGTGGGTTAACTTAAGTGTGAGAGGAAGTGTCGAATCGGAAGCAGAGAAACAGAGAACAGGAGGCAAATAGTATCCTAATGAGAGTTTTTAGAATTCAGTTCAAAATGCATAGATCTAGGCTACGTTATACATTGAATTATATTAAAACGAAAACAAAACAAAATTTGAACTTAAAGCTACAAATCTAGTAAAGCTACTAGTCGCCTCGTTCCTCAACCACAACTCAACTATAATGGCAACAACACAAAAGCAGCAAAGACACAATCTGCAAAGTAAATCGCCTATTTACTTGACCTAACAATTTAATTCAACGGAATTTAGCGCAAGTGGTTCATTTTCGTGTAAATACTGAATCATTGAAGTTAAGTTTAGTCGACCCCGGTTAGTACATGGTTGGGGACCGCCTTGGAAGACCCGAGTGTTGACTGATTAGAATGAAAATAGCCCAGGGTGTTTGAAAGTTAATCTTAAATCGGCGCCGGCTGCAAATGATGCGCCATTAAAAGGCAACGATTACTGTTGACCATGGAGAGGAAGTATGAAATGGGCCTTAAACAAGCATTTGTGCTTCCTGACCCAGTGTGCCGTTATTGATATTTGCTACTGGTAATTCAACCCACAAGTAACTACTAATTTTATTAGTACAAAAAAAGTAAACACACATTAGAGTGAAATGATCAACTATGTTGATATCTATCACTTTTTAATGCCACATATTTAAACCGTTGGGCAATTTCGACCATTTTTCATATAACCAGTCCAGTGAATGTCTGAGATTTTACTCTCAGATCAGCGCGGCTGGGATTCGAACCCATGAGGATTCAATTCACCTCAGGATCTGTCATTAAAGCTTCATGACGTTACCCTTACGCTATATTAAGACATTCAACAATTTATATCTAGAGATTTAGAACCAAGCTAACACTTGTACGTACCAAGTTTTCTAATTCGATTACTGTCAACTCGAGTGAGCGACGAGTCAAGGATCAGAGTGACTTTGATGGATCTTGTTTTGTGCCACTGTCCTCGTTTAGTCGTCTTCTCCTTCTTTATTCTTCCCATCTCAAATGATCGATATGTTCTAACTACTATTTTACTGCTTAATCGCAGCTTTACTGAGTCCCGTTTGAGATCAAATTCTAAAAGTCAAAGCGCCTTCGTCTGCTCGATCCACTATTTTAAGCACAAGCCTAGGTTTACTGTTTCTACAATAAGTTCTAGCATCTTTTGTTAACACTGCAATTTCTGAAAACCTACATTGTTTATTTAACAGAAGCGAAAGACAAAGCTTCTACAGTATCAGAGCTAACTGGTAAACTAATTAATGTTTAATTAACGTGCTTCTACTATATTCACTTTCAGAAACAATATTTTTGACTCTGATGTCCATATTGATATAGTGTCTTAAAGCTATGAACAAATCATTGCCGTAAAACCTTTCAAAACCGCTTTCGCTTTAGCTCATGTGTGTTTTGAGTCTCCGCTTAGCGGCCACTTCTGCACATATTTAGCTTGCTGGGCCAAGTCAGCAATAGCTTAGCTTGCTAAGCCTATCCATCATTAGCTTAGCCTGCTGTGCCTAGCTTGTGTGCCATGCTCTTACAACAACTACTAAAGGTCTGCAGTCGTTCTAATGAACCCGCATTAGACAAGTGCTGGAAAAGTAGGCCTAATTTAGGCTAATTTATAAAACTAAAAAGTAAAAGTAAACGTTTTTGGGGGAATCCAAATGGAAAAGTGAAAGCAACTTTTTGGGAAACAAACAGTAAAAGCAAAAGTAAAACTAGTTTATTTTATGAATTAAAAAGTAAAAGTAAAAGTAGGCTAATTATTTTCCAGTGTCAAAAGTAAAAGATTTTTTTCAAATGAAGTAGAGGTCTAGTTCAGACTGCATACCTTTCTGTTCTTTATATGGCTCGTAAAAACATTATATGGCGAGTTTAAAAGCAGCGCCTGGTGGACGTTTGGCAAGACATGAAGCAATCTGTCATTGATAAAGCAATAGATGAGTGGCGCAAGCGTCTCCGAGCTTGTATTCCAGCTAAAGGAGGGCACTTTGAGCATAATTAAGCTTGACAGTTGACAGTAGCAGTAGGCCTATAATACTGCTTGTTTCGTTTTTTGTTAAGCCACGGATTTGTAAACATTCTGTAGCGATTGATTTACTTAAACTGAATATTTCAGTCGCGCATATTTTCAAGCACTGCTTCAACGCAAAAATAATAATTAACAGAGTCACTTAACGTTATTTTATAGCAAATGTGTTCCTGATTATACCTATGGGCAAACATTAAAAATCGGTCACTAATACCAAAGCTTGGGGTTTTGGGCGAAAGACTGCGCACACATGTTTTTTTGACTCACAGTGTATAGAACATTGTCACATATATATATAGATATATATATATATCTATATTGTATATATATATATATATATATATATACATATATATATATATATTTGTATATATGTACATATATATATACATGTATATATATATATACCTGTATATATATATATATATGTATGTATATATATATATATATATATATATATATATATATATAGATATATATATATATAGATATATGTATATATATATATATATATATATATATATATATATGATAGAGGAAGTACTATTCGATATGCTTTCCTAAGAGAGGAAAGCATATGGAATAGTCTGTAATGCTAGCAGATACAACTGGTTATTTCTGAACCACCACAACAACCCTTTTCAGGTCAAAGAAAAAATAAACTAAAATTTTCATTTAAAGTAGATGCAAAAATGGGGGGTTGCTCTGCAAAAACTTGCATAGCTGGCCAATTTATGCACCAAATTTGATAAAAACTGGCCACCTCATCGGACATTAGTCTTTTAGTATTTGGTAAAAGTTTGATTTGAAAATATTAGCAATAGTCTGAGATATTCAAAAATCTTGCAAGTGTTATCTTTTTTTTACTAATCCCTTGTACACATGTATACGTATATATATATATATATATATATATATATATATATATATATATGATATATATATATTTATATATATATATATATATATATATATATAGAGAGAGAGAGAGAGAGAGAGAGAGAGAGTAGTGAGAGAGAGAGATAGAGATTAGATATAGTGGAAAATTTATCTTAAAGAAATTATCTTTGCTTTATTTTGATGTGGTTGTTATTTATTTCTTTAGGCCTAATTGCCTACATTATATTAACAATAACTATTATTAATAGCTACTATTATAAATAACGAAATGAACGTTCTCGCGTAACACTTTACTACAGAGCGATTCTCCTAATCCGCAATGCAAACACACATATGTTGAAGAGAAAATAATGGAGGCTAAAGCCAACTTTAACGTTAGTTTCTAGTTCAGTAGCAATCAGTGACGGAGAGAGCTTTGTATTTGAACCCTGAGCCTACTGATCATCTGTGAAATAACTTGTCCGTAAGGATAGACCCAATTAGGAGCAGCCTAACACAACATCATAAACAACACCAGCAACAAAGCCATAATCGGAAGAGCGAATGTTCCGTTTACTTGACTGAACGCTTCAGACAAATTCATAATTAACTATTTTTCTTCTCCTTCTTCTTCTTCCGTTCACTGCCAGATTTTATCAAATTTGGTGCATAAATTGGCCAGCTATGCAAGTTTTTGCAGAGCAACCCCCCATTTTTGCATCTACTTTAAATGAAAATTTTAGTTTATTTTTTCTTGGACCTGAAAAGGGTTGTTGTGGTGGTTCAGAAATAACCAGTTGTATCTGCTAGCATTACAGACTATTAAATATGCTTTCCTCTCTTAGGAAAGCATATCGAATAGTACTTCCTCTATCATATATATATATATATATATATATATATATATATATATATATATATATATATACATATATATACATATATCTATATATATATATCTCTCTCTCTCTCTCTCTCTCAACTCTCTCTCTCTCTCTCTCCTCTCTCTTCCCTCCCTCTCTCTCTTCTCTCCCGGTCTCTCCCTCTCTCTCCCTGGTCTCTCTCTCTGTCCTCTCTCCCCCCTCTCTCTCTCTCTCCTCTATCTCTCTCTCTCCTCTGCTCTCTATCTGCTCTCTCTCAATCATCTCCCCTTTGTCTCTCTCCCCTGTGAGTCAAAAGAAACATGTGCGCAATCTTTCGCCCAAGACTTTGGTATTAGTGAACCGATTTTTTAAATTTTTGCATAGGTATAATCAGGAACATATTTGCTATAAAATAACGTTAAGTGACTCTGTTAATTATTATTTTTGCGTTGAAGCAGTGCTTGCAAATATGCGCGACTGAAAATATTCAGTTTCAGTAAATCAATCGCTACAGAATGTTTACAAATCCATGGCTTAACAAAAAACGAAACAAGCAGTCTAATCAATACCCTATGTAGCCTATAACTTGGGAAAGTGTAGTCTCTGAGGTGATATTCCGTTGCTTCCTCAGTTAGATGGATTAATTAATTACAATTTAATCATGGGGTAAATATTTCATGGTGAGGTGGGTCCCCTCTTGCAATCTTCAGTTCTCTGGCTTAGTCGCCTCTTACGTACACGCAGCATATATTTTGCGGTTGCCTCATTCTGCAGTGGTCCAACTGCACCCGAGCAAAGGGGCACATTATATTTAGGGTCTATATATATATATATCTATAAATAACATTAAAAATAAACAAAAATTTTGTATATATATAATGTAATATATATATATATATATATATATATATATTATAGATATATATATATATTCTTTAAAACTTCAGTAACTTTTGCCAATTAAGAACATATCAGTGCGTACTTTACGTCTTCTTGAAAAGAAATGATTATTCTTCAAAAGAGCATTAGTATAAATTTTATGTTACATGTTCGCTATTACTTGGCTACATACATGTATATAGAGATAAATTTACGCTGCATGTAACACGCCCGTAATCCTGCACTGGAAATTTCTTCATATCTCACCCCACTCCAATTCGCAACACTCTGATTTTCTCGTTATTAAAGATATTCAAATAAAATTTCCCTAAGTTTGGTAGAATTAGCTGCTGGTCAAATACTGTCAATTTTAACACCATGAGTCTTATCGTTACGACTTTATTGTAAAAGCAATGTGGGATATCAGTTATAAAAATACACAATGTAGATATAATACTGAGATAACGGCCGGGTAGAGAGAGAGAGAGAGAGAGAGAGAGAAAGAGAGAGAAAGAAAGCATAACCATGTTCATAAGTGATATTTAATCAAATATTTATTCACCAGCTAATGTTCAAATGCAACGGCTCTAATTACATTAGGCCTACTGTCTGCTATCTCTATCAATAGGCCTACTAATAAACATTATGCAAAAAAGGGAAACAGGATTACGAGACTAGATTGCTGCAGTCTAATAACTTATATCTTAATATCAATCACTCACTTTTAAATCAGTCAAATCTTGCTCTCACTCCTACTCCCAAAGCTAAAAACCTCGGTGTCATGTTTGATGAAATTCTTGATTTTAAATCTCATATCTCATCTGTCTGTCGTTCATCTTTCTTCCAGATTCGTCAAATCAGACAGATACGGTCATCTCTTGATAAAAATTCATCCATAATTCTTGCCAACTCAATAGTTCATTCTAAACTTGACTACAGCAATTCATTACTATATGGTTTACCTTCTTCTTCTCTCATGCGTTTGCAACGCGTTCAAAAAACTCTAGCACGTGTTGTCTGTCGATCCTCGAGGCTTCAGGCCACCTCTAGTTTCCTGCTTAATAACCTTCATTGGATTTCTGTAGTTCAAAGAATTAAGTATAAAATTGCTCTTTTAACTTTCAAAACACTCCTTTTTGGTAAACCTTCTTACCTTTCTGATCTCCTAATCCAATATCAACCTTCTCGTAAGCTTCGTCCTTCCGATACCAAACTGCTCAAAATTCCTAATATTCTCACTTCGTAGGTAGACGTTCATTTTATTTCTCCGCTCCTACTGTTT
>CAJHZI010000023.1:0-5000 GCA_905160935.1 Enchytraeus crypticus
GGCTTTCAGTTCAGTGACGGACTGGAGCAATTACTGCTTAGTTCACCTCTTTACATACACAACGTTCGACGACTCTGTTCTAGGTCTCTCGTGGCTCGCCTCGAGTCAACAAGGCTCACTGGGTGGAGTCTGCTCCAAGTGTACGCCAATCAATCAATCAATCCATCAACCAATCGATAGACCAAACAATCAGTCAGTTAATGCGTCTATAAATGTCACAATCAATCTGTCAGGCAGTCAGTCAGTCAGGCAGTCAATCAGTCAGTCAGTCAACAAGTCAGTCGGTCAATCCGTCAATCAGTCAGTCAGTCAGCTAGTCAGTCAGTCGGTCAATCAGTCAATCAGTCAGGCAGTCAGTGAGTCAGGATAAGATAACATGGGGTGGACCACGCCTGTTAACAGATATGATTGATTGATTGATTGATTGATTAATCGACTGATTGATTGATTGTGTAGTGAAGGTGCTAATGGACTGTGTTATAACACGGGTTGGACAACGGCTGTTAACAGAGATGATTGATTGATTGATTGTGTAATGAAGGTGCTAATGGCCTATGTTATAACACGGGTTGGACCACGGCTGTTAACAGATATGGGAGAAAACTTGTGACACTCGAGACAGATCTAGTCACAACTCATGGTAAGTCAATTAACTTAATCAATCAATAAGTTACAGCAATAGAAAATCATTAACTAGACTTCTCTACTAGTCTAGTCTACTTTCATATAGGAACTACGCTAATTATTGCTTCCTTGATTCAAGTCACACAGCACCACGGAAGGTAGGTACTGCATTAGAATTGGTCCTAGACATAATATTAAGCCATCAATATGATAATTGATAACAGAAGCATAGAGTGGGTTAATGAAATACGTTATTTGGGATTAATTTTGGTGTCTTCTAAAAGTTTCAAAATCAATATTCAAAATCGTAACATAAATTTTTTAGGGCACTTAACGCTATCTTCAGCAAAATTGGGGGCAACTCTGCACCTTCTGTAGTAATTTCACTTGTTGAATCATATTGCGTACCTATTTTACTGTATGGTTCTAAATGTGTAGAAATGTCAAAATCTGTGATTCAGAGCCTAGAAAATGCTTATTCTCAATTGTTTAGCAAGTTATTTCGTACTTTCGATAAAAACACAATTACGCAATGTCAATTTTTTTCAGGTCAATTTCCGATTGAGCTTAAGATTGCAAATAGAAGATTTAATTTTTTGAGGAAATTGTGTCTTTCTGATAATACTTGTAAATACTTTAATTGTTTCAATGGAGATTTGTTGCCATTAATTAATAAATACTGCGTGAACGTTAGTGATAACTGTATCTTGCCAGAGAGCTTCCAGGTTGAGAGACTTGACTGGAAGTCCTTATTGCGAAACTACTTTGAACGATCTCTAGAAATCATTTAATTAATTTTTAGTTATTAATTTTGAGTTGATTGATTGAGTGTATGCTTGCGTTGATTTTTTTGTCAACGTTATTTTTGTGTTTACTTGTATGATTGTATTGTATTTGTTTCTTGTCTTGCTACCTGAGTGGTGAAATAAAGCTATACATTGAGTGGGCACTAAGGTTGTTATGTACTATATTTGGTTTCTACTGCAGTAGGTGTAAAGTGTAGCATGTGGGTGTTAGTTAAGTGGGTAATACATTTCAAATTGCGCGAAGGCCACAGGTTTCGAACTTGACTTAGAATAGGAGTTTATTTACAAAGGGGCGACTAACTAAACAATACATTTCACTATTATATAAACTATAAACTTATACACTATTTTATTGTAATTTTAGATTATAATGCTTAAATAAGCTTGTTCATTTCTGACTGCAAACTTTTAAGTTTTTATGTGAAGGGTCCTCGACTTCTAGTGAGTGCCTCGTGCCTGTGATATGCCCTGATCTTGAACATTTTATTTTGTTCTATAACTGTATATGATACGATGCTCTTATTTCAAGATCGAAGGAGTAAACAAATATATAAATAAAAGCAGTTGAGTATATGAATGAGAACCATGATCATTTATTTGTAACTGAATCAAAATATACACAAAGTGCATACAACTGAATGACTTTTAACGCCATTATCTATTTCTAATCATTGCTCTGGTCTACTTAGAGCCCATAAATTTTATAAATTAACAAATTTATATTTAAATAAATTTACATTATGTGCATGTTTACTTAACTATATACTCCTGAAATCTTGTATTTTTATCAATAATACATGTATAGAAGTTTTATACATTATATGCTTGTGTTTGTTCATTTCATGTTTGACCGGCACGGCACGTGACTGCTGCAGAATTCGGTAGGTTCTAAATTGATTATTTCATACTAGTGAAGCATAAGCTCACAGCTCTCAAGCTATTTTCCGATGCCTTCTTCCAATGTATTTATTATCCTGCACTGATACTTGAACTCCTGAGAGATGTTACATATGCATGGTGTATGAGAACCTAACTTACTCATTCTCTACACTCTAGCCAATCTTCATAGGATAATCAGGAGCTGGCATTTATTAATAAATGAGAAATATACTTTTAATTAGTAATTTTATTTTTTATTTTTATTTTTTATTTTTTATTTTTTTACCCCGGGTGCAAAGAACCCGAAGCTTGATATTAGTATAATTTTTATTTATTTCATTATTATTATATTTTTTATAATATTATTATTACTGCTGCTGTTGGTCGTACGGTTACCGAATTAATTAATGATTTATTGCTTGATTGAGTGACGTATTGATTGATTTAATTTATTTATTGATTGATTTAAGATATTTATTGATTGATTGATTGATCACAGGTCACAACTGGGGTTCCCCCCACGATTCAGAGGGGGCGGAATGCTCCCCAGGCTCTCTACAGGGAGGAAAATTCCTCATGAACCAGTTTGCTGTCAGCGGCTACGAGTCAAACAACCAGGTACAAGGGTACAGAATACATGTAAAAGGTACAATGTGGTTTCTGAAATGGTTTTCCATTGCCTTCCTCAGTGCTTGTTAAGTCGCCTGAGTTAACAGTTTGTATAGTCTTGAGTGTCTCGTACACAACACTGGAAATTTTCTTTACTATAAATCTATTGTTAATGTAAGAATCTAAAGTGATCGTTTGAGGTAATTTATATGTGTGTATGTGGGTGTTGTGTAGATGTTTTCTCCATGTAGCAAAAGAATCATAGCGAGTGTTTATATGCGTCTTTGTGTATGTGTGTATGTATCATGTATGTGTGTGTATATGTGTGTGTGTATCTCTCTGTGTGTAGATGTTTTCTCCGTGCAATAGAAGAACAAAAGCGAGTGTGTATGTATGTATGTGTATGTATGTATGTATGTATGTATGTATGTGTATGTATGTGTAGATGTTTTCTCCATGCAGTAGAAGAACAATAGCGAGTGTTCTGGATGTCAAACAGAAATCCTGCTTCACAGGTCCAATATCATTGTCAATTTCATTCAATCACCCTGCATCAATCAATTAATTTAGATTTAACTTTCAGTTCCTCACTATAATGTGATGTTGCGGTCATCCTAAGCAATCTGGTACATTCAGTTTTGAAATCTTCCTCTTCATATCATTACAATATAGGGTCGTCAGAAAGAAATGATGTACTCTCAGCGACCTCTTATGAAATAAGTCTAATCACAACAAATAATAGCTGTGTTGCCATCACGTCAAGTTTTCTTAATTCACTCAAATGAATTTATGGCCGTTGCGGATGTGCATTGAGCCTAACACTAACCCTAACACTAATCCTAACGTAACTCTAACACTAACCCTAACTCTAACACTAACCTTAACACTAACCCTAACACTAACACTAACCCTAACACTAACACTAACCTAACCCTAACACTAACCCTAACACTAACACTAACCCTAACACTAACACTAACCTTAACACTAACCCTAACACTAACACTAACCCTAACTCTAACACTAACCTTAACAAACTCCATTAAGAAGCAACTGTATCACCTTGGGTGAAATACAGAAGCACTGCCAATCATAATAAGGCAAGGTCAATATAGTTCCTCTATACTCGGATGCTTGCTTTAACTATTTTGCGTGCTCATTTGATTGAATGATTTCTTTATTGACTGGTTGATTGATTTCTTGATTGATTAGCTGATTAATTGATTGATTGATTACTTGATTGATTGACTGCTTTAATGAATGATTGATTGCATGACTGATTGATTGATTTCTTGATATATTTATTGACTAATCGATTGATTGATTGATTAATTGATCGATCTATCTATCGATCGATTGCTTGCTTGCTTGATTGATTGATTGATTGATTGATACAGAGAGAAGCACGAGTTTCTGCGGGAACTCTAAGAAGGAGTCTGGGGAGGAGTGTGACGGGGGAACAGCCACCCTGGGGGGGACTGACCCCTGCTGCACCCCCCAATGTCAGCTCAGAGCTGGGGCCACCTGCAGGTTCTACACAATGCACTGCAGGTTTAACGTCCGCTTCCTCAGTCTCAGACCATGTCAGGGACGTGCTAGTGTAACATGTAAATACCATCAGTTCAGTCTTCTTTCTCTCTCACTCTCTCTCTCTCTTACTCTTAGTGCACTGCCTACTGGCAGGTCCATGGTATATAACGCCCCCACTATTCTCTGTCTTTAGCTTTCCTCTTCAAGTCCATATATGAGTGGATCTATAAATCATCTAACAGCTGAAGATCAGGAATTAATGATAAAGTAAAGACATGAAAACTGTTTCAATCTGTTAACTTGAAGATTAACAACAAATCATGAAAAGGATTTATTTATTTATTTTTTACTCGACTATGCTTAATTGAATGATTGATTTATTGATTGATTGATTGTTCATATAGTGAGTGCAACTCAGTGTGTTGTAGGAGCTGTCAGCATGCTCCCAGCACTCGACAATGTTTGAATTATTGATTGATTGATTGATTGATTGATTGATTGATTGATTGATTGATTGGTAGTGACAGTAATTCAGTGTGTTGTATGAACTGT
>CAJHZI010000023.1:10000-11941 GCA_905160935.1 Enchytraeus crypticus
ACATCTAGTTTACTGCTGTGTTTGGTAATCTTGGAGTTTTAGTGCCGTTAAAACCACTTCCATTCTTAATCATAGATTTTGTAATTGCATTACAGTTACTACCTGAGCTAGGCATGCATTATGGTTAGGATTATGGCAAAGGTTACACATTTGGCTCAGGCATTTAATTGTTTAATATAAAATTGTTTCTTGCTCATATGGTTTAGGCTATAGATTAATAGTATGTCTCTAACCCCAAGCATAACCCTGTTCCTAATCTTAACACTGACCTAAATCAAGGTTAAATTTGAGATGCTAACCTATTTAATACGATTTTTAACTTTGACTCCTGTTTTTTAAAACAAACAGATTTCAAAATGACTGTTTTAATAAAAACTCGTAAGGCTGTTGGTTTTCCAGTGTTTGGCACCCCGAAACTGATGTCAGAAATCATTCTGCCTACATATGAAGACGTAATGAAACATTATTTATTTGTCAAACATGAACTGAAGCCTACAGCATCTGCCAGAGAACTTACTGTCTCAGAGATCTCTAAAAAGGTCGCGTATGTCATTGAAGGACTATATACAAAATCTTCTATACCAGTAATTTCACATAAGAGGATCTTACAGATGATTCGTTCATATCATTATAAATACCAAAAACTAATGAAAAACATTAAGCGGAAAAATCAAGCTAAGATTACGAGCTTTCGAAAAGCGGCGAAAGAAAAGCTGTTTGATATTTGCACTTGCAAGTGTGCAATTGTAACCAGCTGTAACTGTAACAAAACTCGCAGAGTTCCTTCAGCTGAGAGAGCTTTTCTTCAGGATCAGAGAACTCTGAGATTGATGTTCATCAGCAACGTTGATCAGCTGTCAACGAAGAAGCTTGCTCTGAAGTTGCAAAAGGAGAGAAAGGAGAGACAGAGCAGAAATTCGCACAAAGAGGCTTTCATTTTCAGTCACCAGTGTCAAAAGCCATAATGGTATTGAGCCTGAACTAGAAATTAATCAACATGACAATAGCAGTGTCATATCTGATTTCATTGATCCTGACAGCTCACAGACTGGGTCTGACACAACTACTGCTCAAAGCAACATTAACTATAATCTAAAAACTATTGAGAATAAATCTAATGTTTCAGTGTCACGTCGCCGACTCCCAGCATTAGCGAGAGCCTGTGACCGGTACCGGTGTCTCTGATCGCTCTGCCGCTGCAATAGCGAGTGCAGTGCTTGATTTTGGTGTCGTGCCTCATAGTGATATAGTGATTCATCAAATGTTATTGACCCAAGCAAGATACGACGTGAATGGAAAAGAAAGCGCAGAGCGATGGAACCTTCGTATGACGGTACAATAGTTCGTGGGATTAGTTTTGATGATCGTAAGGACAAAACCCTTAAAAATTGTAAAGATGGGTCTAAATTTTATCGCCCAACTAGTACAGAAGAGCACATTTCGTTAATCCAAGAACCGGATCCTTTATACCTTGGGCATCTCTCTCCAAATGGATCATCAGCTAAGGAAATCAAAGATTCTATTGCGACTTTCATTGCTATAAGGGATATTAACATTGACAAACTTATTTCTATCGGTTGTGATGGAACATTAGTAAACACTGGTCGCAAAGGTGGTGTGATACGGCTCCTTGAAATAGAATATAACAAACCACTGCAGTGGCTTGTTTGCCTTCTGCACGCTAACGAACTGCCTTTACGACATCTTCTACAACACTTAGATGGACAACATCGGGTCCACGAGCCTTTTCTGGTCCGATTGGAAAAGCTCTAGCTAACTGTGTCACATTGCCAGTTGCTTTGTTTGACAAAATTGATGCTGCTCTGCCAGTTGTTGTTTTAAAGGATCTAAGCAATGATCAAAAATATTTATGGCAAATTTATGAAGCAATATCGAAAGGCGAATGTTCGTCAGCTGTGTCAAAGAGAAATCCAGGGGCCC
>CAJHZI010000024.1:0-42500 GCA_905160935.1 Enchytraeus crypticus
TTAGCATTGATGAACCTTCTAAATTTATCTAATATCGAAACACTAGTAATTTATATGGTTATGCAATAAGTAAACCCCTACCCACACACGGGTTGGAGTGGATGGATGAATAAGACCTGGAGAACTGGAAAGATGTTAGTTGTATCCTTGAAGTTGACTTGGAATATTCCATCTCATTGCTCAAACACCATTATGACTATCCTTCAGCGCCTAAGATTATGAAATTGAATAAAGTAGAGAGATTGATACCGAATTTTAATAATAAAACAAAGTACATATTATGCTATGAGAATTTGAAATTGTATGAAAGCTTAGGACTGAAAATCACTAAAATAACAGAGGCATGAAATTTGAAGGAAGGCCATGGCGTAAACCATACATCGATTGAAATACACAGCTAAGGACTAAGGGTGCTAACGATTTTGAAGAAGATTTCTTCAAACTACTGAATAATAGTATGTTTGGTAAGACCGTGGAAAATATTGAAAACAGGATAGATTCCAAATTGGTGTGTGATAGAGAGAAAGCCGCAAAACAAACCGCCAAACCGTACTATGAGCGCACCACAATATTTTGCGAGAATCTTAATGCTGTGCATAAGAGAAAAACAAAATTATGGTATGATAAACCTATCTACCTGGGTGTTGCAGTATTAGATTTAAGTAAAACTTTGATGTACGACTTTCAACTTAATTCCATAAAGAACATGTAAACAATGATAAAAACAAATTACAGGCACTGATTGATGTATGACATAATGACGGAAGATTTTACGCAGACATATCTAATGATCATCAGTGATGATACAAATTTCCAAAAAAGCCAATGCTATGGAGTGTTCGGATCACAGAACAATCAGTTTGATACCTCATGCATCGAAGATCTTACTAAAGATAATAAATAATCGCATGCAGTCGAAAGCAGAGATGATAGTGAGCAAGACACAGTTTGGTTTTAGGAAAGGATGCGGCACAAGAGAAGCAATAGAGGTAATGCGGGTTCTTTGCGAAAGAAGTGTAGAATATGGAAATGACGTTTTTGTATTGTAGACTTTGAGAAGTCCTTTGACAGGATTGATATGAATCAAAGAGCAGTAATCAAAATCCAACAAGAATACTCAGAAGAAGGCGAAATAGGACGTGGAGTAAGACAAGGTTGTAGCATTTTGCCGCTGCTGTTTAACATTTACCATCTGCAGATGACCAAGGAATGGTAGCGGTCAGCGAGACGCAGAAGATAATGGATAGGCTAAATGATACCTCATTGAGATATGGCATGAAGATTAATATAAAAAAGACGAATGTTATGAGAGTGTCCAATAATAAAGGTTAAAATAACAATAAATGGTATGAATTGGACCTGGTAAGGAGATTCAAATACTTGGGTCATACCATAACAGATGATGTGAAATGTGAGACGGAAATATGCAGTAGGATTGCACAAGTAAAAGCGGCCTTTGGTGATAGAAAAAGCTACTAACAAAAAGTCTAAAGAAAAACACAAAAATAAAGATAGTGAAAACTTTGGTTTGAACCACGCTATTGTATGGATGTGAAACATGGACCTTAAGGAAGGAAGATATTTGGAAACTGGAGGCGTTAGAAAAGTGGATTTTGAGTAGAATGGAGAGGTTTAGCTGGACGCAAAGTTTACAAATGAGGCAGTTCTTGAAAGTGTTGGCACAGATAGACAGTTGATAAATATATTAAGAAATATAAGAGCTGGATGGGACACATTCTAAGGTGGAAAGGTCTATTAAAAGTAGTCATAGACGGTAAAATGGAAAGAACTAGAGGCAGAGGTAGGCCGAGATTAGATATGTTACTGTAGATGATTTAAAGACCCACTCATATGTGGAAATGACGATGAAAGTGGAGGACAGAGAAGAGTGGAGGTGTTATTTACCATGGACTTGTGAGTAGGTAGGGCACTAAGAGAGAGATATCTAATGATATCAAAGTAAAATTTGACACTAGTGATTACCCTAAGAATCATCCATCAGGCCATAAGACTGGAGTTAACAAGAAAGTCATTGGGATATTTAAAGACTAAGCTTGTGGAAAGAAGATGGAATTAAGTTTGTAAAAGAATCTGTTGGATTGAGAGCAAAGCTGTACTTGTATAAATTAGCAGTGAGGAGCACAAGAAATGTAGAGGTGTCAAAAAGATTATTGTTGAAAGGATAATAGCACATGATGGTTACAAGGATTGTCTGTTTGAGAAAAGAGATCATATTAGAAGTATGAACGTCATCAGATCTCACTTGCATGAAATATATACCGAGGAAATAACTAAATTAGCTCTCAGCGCTGATGATGACAAGCGAGTAATTTCAATCGATGGGAGAGAGAGAGAACTATGTTTATTTCAATACACTCAAAATATACAGTGGCATACACAAATAAGGCCGTCAAAAAATCACAAGTAACCTATCTCGTTGGCCACCCCTCTGAGAGAATTCGATCTTATTGTATATTCTATTGTTCATTTAAGAATCATGATTATACTTTGAAATCTATCGCAAATTGCTTTATGAATATTTTCAGAACAGGATCTAAGTCTGAGTCAGAACTAAGTAAAATGTCAGACACGAACGTTAAATCCTATTCCGGCCACGATAAACTCAGTATACGATACACTAAGTAGAACATATCTAAATCGGTGTCTAAAAATGAAAGAATCAAAGTATTTAATTTACTAAAATTAGAACACTAATACATTAGTTAAGGAATACTAACTCAGATCAAAAATAGTTCAAAACTAAATCAATACATCAAGATCAAACTCAACACATAACCCTTAACTCAATAAAACATAGCCAAATTATAACTAATATGTACCACAATTAAAACAACTACTATAACTAATTTATAGACTAGACGACCAGGTTAGAACTAAACTATGCAGCCTGGTGCTATGGTGAAATTAGAGCTGAAACTAGCGTGTTAATCCTTAACTAGCTACTAATATACAAACCTGCTGTTAATACTATAGGCTCCTGGACCAAACTCACTGACACTGGATTATAACTATGACAATAGTATCCTGGTACTATAAACTAAAATATCTACGACTAGCATCCTGGTACTATCGTCTAGAACTTAACAATTGACTTGGAAAACCAGTTGAAAACAAAATCTAACATATACGCCATGACACCAAACTTCCAAGTCTCCGATCATCGCTCAAAACAAAACGCATTCGTCTTCTTCGCAACTAAGCGCGACAACAACAACAATGCAGCAATTCAATGTAGCATATTGATTACACAAATAGGCTACATGTATAGAAGCACGAAACCTGACACCTCCCCTAGCTTTTAAGACAAAAATAAAACTGTCATTCGATCGTGTTATATTGGACTAACCATATTTGCAATCAGTTAAAACAGAACGATACTGCCATGAAAACGATACATCTAACAAATAAATGAATAAAATAAAAGTAACATAAAATACCCGAATAAAACGTTAGAGTTCATGGTTCCTACTTTTAGTGAAATCAATCTTTATGGATGTTACTTTTAGCGAAATTACAGTTTAATATTAATAATAATAAAGGTTTAACGTCCGTTTCCTCATCCAGGGATGATGTCAGAGACGTCCCCAACAGCACACATCACTACAGAACAATTCACCTATAGCAATCTTCAAAAAGAAATGTGCTGAGGAGAAGTAAGATCTATGAAGTAATATGAAAATATAAATATGAAGTAAAGTGAGAGAAGGAAGTTTATGGGTGTTATTTTTAGTGAAAGTTAGGTTTTTAAATATAATGCAAGTGTTTATAGTTAAATAATATTTTAAAAGCTAAGGTAAAGCTAAGGTTAACGTCAGTTACCTCACTCGAAAGCGATGTCAGTGACGGACAAGCCCGGGATTTGAACGCCGCACATAGTGATCCGCGGTCGAGTGGAAATATTTAACATAATTATTTAACATAATTAAATATTTAACATAATTATTTAACATAATTAAATATTTAACATAATTATTTAACATAATTAAATATTTAACATAATTATTTAACATAATTAAATATTTAACATAATTATTTATAACATTATTACTTTATTTATTATTTAACATAATTATTTTAACATAAATATTTATGTTATAATAAATATTTAAGTCGTTTTATATAAATCTTCAGAAATACTTGATAGATAGCTATTAGCTCATCTGGTCTTATTCTTCGCTATAATTTTTAATATTTTACTTTTAAATCTCAATTTTAAATTATATCCCTGCCTTTTTTTCTATTTTGTATGCAAAAGTTCACCTATTATCATTATTTATAAAATTATTCCTTAAGTTCACCATAGTCCACATTTAGTTTGTGATTTTTCCTGTTGCATTTGCTTGTTTGTGCGTTGTATATGTCAACTCTACAGGCCTTTTTGATCTGAATGACCTTTTTAGTGTTCTTATTAAATTGAATTGAATAAAAAATATACTTCTAACCGTGATTTTTTCTTCATTATTTAACGCAGATGGAACGGCCAAAGCAACATTGGAGGGCATAATAGAATTTACCTCAGTTATTGTTTGCATCACACAACTGTTTGGTGAAATATTCTCGGTGACTCAAGACGAACCCAATATTCTGCAGATAATACCTTGCTCATCTAATTCTGTAAAATTTGCGGGTAGGACTGAGTGTCCTATAGCGGAGAATATTCGAATATCGAGCGTAACGGCTTCAGTGCCTGATAGAGGAGTGTTCTGTGTTAGTGAGAACGGATCAGTTTATTTGTGGAAGAGAGGCGAGCACTACGCATCTGTTTCTATCACTCAACTTTCAGATTGTCGATGCATCAGTGCAAGAGATAACACGAGAGTTATGTTGCTCTCTGGAAGGCTGCTTATATATGACCAAAATTCTAATGCCACTAAATACTTGCAACTTCCAAATCTAATTCATAATCCTTTGTGGATAGTGAGTAATGCTGACGGCAAAGTCGTGGTTAGTTATGGTTCAAATGCTGAAATTCGACATGGAATCAGTATGATAAACTACAGGAGTGAAAATGTGGACCTGATATATGGTTGTAAACGTGGAAACGGGCCCGATGAACTTGACGGCCCTTGTTGTATGACTGTAGATGAGAAAGATAGAATCTACATCGCTGACTCAAACAATCACAGAATCGTAGTGTTGAACAGCGAAATGGAGCGGATCGGCGTTATCTTAGATGAAATGTACAACGGGATAAACAATCCTTCATCACTGCACTATGACAGTGGCTCCAAAAGATTGATGGTCGCTTGTGGAAAGTTTCTCAACTTTTATAAGTTGAAGGACTCGAATGAAAAGTGGACTGTGTCAGAGAAAAGTTGCTTCAGCTACAGCTACAAAGACTTCTACCATAAGCTTCCCAAAAGTTTTATGAAGGGCTTTATGCGCAAGGAATACACGCGCAGAATTCGTAGGCGAGTAAGTCTTAAGCGGTACAAAGACTTCACTGTCAAATGGAATGTCTGCATACCCGAACGGTATTGGCGCCTAGATAAACCTCAAGGGATTGTAAGTGTAAAGAAGATAAAAAGGCGATCTGTAGGAACCAAGGCAATGGAAACGAATGTTTTATCCGCAAAGGCCATCAGCTACAACAGATCTCTTTGCTACGGGTACAGGCTCCGTAGAAAAATTGAAATAGGAAAGATAGGCGCAAGTTATGTAGTCTTAAAGGCTACCCGTAACAGGTGTGTAGGACAGAGAAGAGTAACAAGTGTAAAGCTCAAGGTAGTTGGCAAGGCTAAATCTGCAGTGGATACAGGCTCTAAGTATGTAAGCATAAAGGCTACCTGTACTAGGGTTGTAGTTGGCAAGGCTAAAGCTGCAATGGATACAGGCTCTAAGTATGTAGGGATAAAGGCTACCTGTACTAGTGTTGTAGGTGACAAGGCTAAAACTGCAGTGGATAAGGTGCCGATCCAGGTTTAAAGTTGATTGGCAAAATTCATATAGATATGGGGACAATTTTGGGTCTGGCATAAGTCTGTGCACGCTGAGAGCTAGAGATAGACATAGATATAAAGATAAAGAAAGAGATAGCGAGAGAGAGAGAGAGAGAGAGAGAGCGAGAGATAGTGATAGAAATAGAGAAAGCGATAGAGCATAGTTTGTTTATAAAATTATTTTAGAATTTTGGGGACTTCATTTATTAAAACAGGGGTTATCATGTTTGTATTGTTTCATTTATTATTATGTTCAATGAGAAATTTTTGTGCAATGATTTCATTGAAAGCCTTGAAAGGGAGGTAGAAAGGAGAAATGCTTAACAGATCCTGTGGTAATGTTATGCGAGTAGTTGCTCGATGCAGCCGAGAAACCCTGAGAGATAATGTCTGAGTGCTTTGAGGCTATCAGTAGAAAGTGAAAACTTAAATAAAGCTTGTCTCTCTTGGTTCATACATTTGTGATGAAGACTTTAAATTCGTTTATTGGTGGACTATTGTAATATGATTATCTGAAATTGATGATTTTCCTTGCAATTTACTTCATGAAACCGGATTACCAAGTTTTGATACTCTCCTTTCTAATTTCTAACTATAATTAATTTATAGTATGCCCTTAGAAATATAATTTCTAAGGGCGGGATTTAGCGCACTCGGTTAAGCTGCGCGTCAGTTGAACGAAGTTAAGCTACATCGCGCCGGTTAGTACTTTGTGGGCGACCAGCTTGGCAGACCCGAGTGTTGACAGCTTTGAAAGAAAAAAATCCCGAGGGTGTTGGAAGGTTATTCTTAAATCCGCGCCGGCTGAAATTGATGCGCCAACAAAAGGCAACGATTACTAATAACCATGGAGAGGAAAAGAGGAAATAACGAAAATTACAAAAACAGACACCAAGAAAGGAAACTATGTAGCACGTGCGGTATGTCACGTGTGTAACTATATGAACAACAAAAATTACAGTTTAGAATGTGCTTGCTGGATATGCTACTAGTATGCTAGTTAAGTGTTTTGATGTTCTGAGCTTATTTTAGGTTTTTATGACTAATTCTATAAGTAATTATCTTAGAGCTCAATTTATGCACAGCCTATTTGCTTTTCTGGTTCTTGTTGCATTGCTGTATGTGTAAGATTCGTGTATGGGTTAGCCTATTATGCCTGAAATAAAGCAAAAAACATACATTCAGACCTTTGATTCAGACATTTATATTTCTTTTGTGACTTTATTACTAGTTTATTTTATACTCATTGCTTAATTATAGTTAATAATTATACTGATATTAGCCCTGTAAGCAATCATATAAATGAATTGTCAGTGACATGTGCTAAGTTAAAGTAAAGCGAAGTACGATGTGGAACTTATATATGTATATATATATATATATATATATATATATATATATAATATTATATATATATATACATATATAAGTTCCACATCGTACTTCGCTTTACTTTAACTTAGCACATGTCACTGACAATTCATTTATATGATTGCTTACAGGGCTAATATCAGTATAATTATTAACTATAATTAAGCAATGAGTATAAAATAAACTAGTAATAAAGTCACAAAAGAAATATAAATGTCTGAATCAAAGGTCTGAATGTATGTTTTTTGCTTTATTTCAGGCATAATAGGCTAACCCATACACGAATCTTACACATACAGCAATGCAACAAGAACCAGAAAAGCAAATAGGCTGTGCATAAATTGAGCTCTAAGATAATTACTTATAGAATTAGTCATAAAAACCTAAAATAAGCTCAGAACATCAAAACACTTAACTAGCATACTAGTAGCATATCCAGCAAGCACATTCTAAACTGTAATTTTTGTTGTTCATATAGTTACACACGTGACATACCGCACGTGCTACATAGTTTCCTTTCTTGGTGTCTGTTTTTGTAATTTTCGTTATTTCCTCTTTTCCTCTCCATGGTTATTAGTAATCGTTGCCTTTTGTTGGCGCATCAATTTCAGCCGGCGCGGATTTAAGAATAACCTTCCAACACCCTCGGGATTTTTTTCTTTCAAAGCTGTCAACACTCGGGTCTGCCAAGCTGGTCGCCCACAAAGTACTAACCGGCGCGATGTAGCTTAACTTCGTTCAACTGACGCGCAGCTTAACCGAGTGCGCTAAATCCCGCCCTTAGAAATTATATTTCTAAGGGCATACTATAAATTAATTATAGTTAGAAATTAGAAAGGAGAGTATCAAAACTTGGTAATCCGGTTTCATGAAGTAAATTGCAAGGAAAATCATCAATTTCAGATAATCATATTACAATAGTCCACCAATAAACGAATTTAAAGTCTTCATCACAAATGTATGAACCAAGAGAGACAAGCTTTATTTAAGTTTTCACTTTCTACTGATAGCCTCAAAGCACTCAGACATTATCTCTCAGGGTTTCTCGGCTGCATCGAGCAACTACTCGCATAACATTACCACAGGATCTGTTAAGCATTTCTCCTTTCTACCTCCCTTTCAAGGCTTTCAATGAAATCATTGCACAAAAATTTCTCATTGAACATAATAATAAATGAAACAATACAAACATGATAACCCCTGTTTTAATAAATGAAGTCCCCAAAATTCTAAAATAATTTTATAAACAAACTATGCTCTATCGCTTTCTCTATTTCTATCACTATCTCTCGCTCTCTCTCTCTCTCTCTCTCTCTCGCTATCTCTTTCTTTATCTTTATATCTATGTCTATCTCTAGCTCTCAGCGTGCACAGACTTATGCCAGACCCAAAATTGTCCCCATATCTATATGAATTTTGCCAATCAACTTTAAACCTGGATCGGCACCTTATCCACTGCAGTTTTAGCCTTGTCACCTACAACACTAGTACAGGTAGCCTTTATCCCTACATACTTAGAGCCTGTATCCATTGCAGCTTTAGCCTTGCCAACTACAACCCTAGTACAGGTAGCCTTTATGCTTACATACTTAGAGCCTGTATCCACTGCAGATTTAGCCTTGCCAACTACCTTGAGCTTTACACTTGTTACTCTTCTCTGTCCTACACACCTGTTACGGGTAGCCTTTAAGACTACATAACTTGCGCCTATCTTTCCTATTTCAATTTTTCTACGGAGCCTGTACCCGTAGCAAAGAGATCTGTTGTAGCTGATGGCCTTTGCGGATAAAACATTCGTTTCCATTGCCTTGGTTCCTACAGATCGCCTTTTTATCTTCTTTACACTTACAATCCCTTGAGGTTTATCTAGGCGCCAATACCGTTCGGGTATGCAGACATTCCATTTGACAGTGAAGTCTTTGTACCGCTTAAGACTTACTCGCCTACGAATTCTGCGCGTGTATTCCTTGCGCATAAAGCCCTTCATAAAACTTTTGGGAAGCTTATGGTAGAAGTCTTTGTAGCTGTAGCTGAAGCAACTTTTCTCTGACACAGTCCACTTTTCATTCGAGTCCTTCAACTTATAAAAGTTGAGAAACTTTCCACAAGCGACCATCAATCTTTTGGAGCCACTGTCATACCATCAATCTTTTGGAGCCACTGTCATAGTGCAGTGATGAAGGATTGTTTATCCCGTTGTACATTTCATCTAAGATAACGCCGATCCGCTCCATTTCGCTGTTCAACACTACGATTCTGTGATTGTTTGAGTCAGCGATGTAGATTCTATCTTTCTCATCTACAGTCATACAACAAGGGCCGTCAAGTTCATCGGGCCCGTTTCCACGTTTACAACCATATATCAGGTCCACATTTTCACTCCTGTAGTTTATCATACTGATTCCATGTCGAATTTCAGCATTTGAACCATAACTAACCACGACTTTGCCGTCAGCATTACTCACTATCCACAAAGGATTATGAATTAGATTTGGAAGTTGCAAGTATTTAGTGGCATTAGAATTTTGGTCATATATAAGCAGCCTTCCAGAGAGCAACATAACTCTCGTGTTATCTCTTGCACTGATGCATCGACAATCTGAAAGTTGAGTGATAGAAACAGATGCGTAGTGCTCGCCTCTCTTCCACAAATAAACTGATCCGTTCTCACTAACACAGAACACTCCTCTATCAGGCACTGAAGCCGTTACGCTCGATATTCGAATATTCTCCGCTATAGGACACTCAGTCCTACCCGCAAATTTTACAGAATTAGATGAGCAAGGTATTATCTGCAGAATATTGGGTTCGTCTTGAGTCACCGAGAATATTTCACCAAACAGTTGTGTGATGCAAACAATAACTGAGGTAAATTCTATTATGCCCTCCAATGTTGCTTTGGCCGTTCCATCTGCGTTAAATAATGAAGAAAAAATCACGGTTAGAAGTATATTTTTTATTCAATTCAATTTAATAAGAACACTAAAAAGGTCATTCAGATCAAAAAGGCCTGTAGAGTTGACATATACAACGCACAAACAAGCAAATGCAACAGGAAAAATCACAAACTAAATGTGGACTATGGTGAACTTAAGGAATAATTTTATAAATAATGATAATAGGTGAACTTTTGCATACAAAATAGAAAAAAAGGCAGGGATATAATTTAAAATTGAGATTTAAAAGTAAAATATTAAAAATTATAGCGAAGAATAAGACCAGATGAGCTAATAGCTATCTATCAAGTATTTCTGAAGATTTATATAAAACGACTTAAATATTTATTATAACATAAATATTTATGTTAAAATAATTATGTTAAATAATAAATAAAGTAATAATGTTATAAATAATTATGTTAAATATTTAATTATGTTAAATAATTATGTTAAATATTTAATTATGTTAAATAATTATGTTAAATATTTAATTATGTTAAATAATTATGTTAAATATTTAATTATGTTAAATAATTATGTTAAATATTTCCACTCGACCGCGGATCACTATGTGCGGCGTTCAAATCCCGGGCTTGTCCGTCACTGACATCGCTTTCGAGTGAGGTAACTGACGTTAACCTTAGCTTTACCTTAGCTTTTAAAATATTATTTAACTATAAACACTTGCATTATATTTAAAAACCTAACTTTCACTAAAAATAACACCCATAAACTTCCTTCTCTCACTTTACTTCATATTTATATTTTCATATTACTTCATAGATCTTACTTCTCCTCAGCACATTTCTTTTTGAAGATTGCTATAGGTGAATTGTTCTGTAGTGATGTGTGCTGTTGGGGACGTCTCTGACATCATCCCTGGATGAGGAAACGGACGTTAAACCTTTATTATTATTAATATTAAACTGTAATTTCGCTAAAAGTAACATCCATAAAGATTGATTTCACTAAAAGTAGGAACCATGAACTCTAACGTTTTATTCGGGTATTTTATGTTACTTTTATTTTATTCATTTATTTGTTAGATGTATCGTTTTCATGGCAGTATCGTTCTGTTTTAACTGATTGCAAATATGGTTAGTCCAATATAACACGATCGAATGACAGTTTTATTTTTGTCTTAAAAGCTAGGGGAGGTGTCAGGTTTCGTGCTTCTATACATGTAGCCTATTTGTGTAATCAATATGCTACATTGAATTGCTGCATTGTTGTTGTTGTCGCGCTTAGTTGCGAAGAAGACGAATGCGTTTTGTTTTGAGCGATGATCGGAGACTTGGAAGTTTGGTGTCATGGCGTATATGTTAGATTTTGTTTTCAACTGGTTTTCCAAGTCAATTGTTAAGTTCTAGACGATAGTACCAGGATGCTAGTCGTAGATATTTTAGTTTATAGTACCAGGATACTATTGTCATAGTTATAATCCAGTGTCAGTGAGTTTGGTCCAGGAGCCTATAGTATTAACAGCAGGTTTGTATATTAGTAGCTAGTTAAGGATTAACACGCTAGTTTCAGCTCTAATTTCACCATAGCACCAGGCTGCATAGTTTAGTTCTAACCTGGTCGTCTAGTCTATAAATTAGTTATAGTAGTTGTTTTAATTGTGGTACATATTAGTTATAATTTGGCTATGTTTTATTGAGTTAAGGGTTATGTGTTGAGTTTGATCTTGATGTATTGATTTAGTTTTGAACTATTTTTGATCTGAGTTAGTATTCCTTAACTAATGTATTAGTGTTCTAATTTTAGTAAATTAAATACTTTGATTCTTTCATTTTTAGACACCGATTTAGATATGTTCTACTTAGTGTATCGTATACTGAGTTTATCGTGGCCGGAATAGGATTTAACGTTCGTGTCTGACATTTTACTTAGTTCTGACTCAGACTTAGATCCTGTTCTGAAAATATTCATAAAGCAATTTGCGATAGATTTCAAAGTATAATCATGATTCTTAAATGAACAATAGAATATACAATAAGATCGAATTCTCTCAGAGGGGTGGCCAACGAGATAGGTTACTTGTGATTTTTTGACGGCCTTATTTGTGTATGCCACTGTATATTTTGAGTGTATTGAAATAAACATAGTTCTCTCTCTCTCCCATCGATTGAAATTACTCGCTTGTCATCATCAGCGCTGAGAGCTAATTTAGTTATTTCCTCGGTATATATTTCATGCAAGTGAGATCTGATGACGTTCATACTTCTAATATGATCTCTTTTCTCAAACAGACAATCCTTGTAACCATCATGTGCTATTATCCTTTCAACAATAATCTTTTTGACACCTCTACATTTCTTGTGCTCCTCACTGCTAATTTATACAAGTACAGCTTTGCTCTCAATCCAACAGATTCTTTTACAAACTTAATTCCATCTTCTTTCCACAAGCTTAGTCTTTAAATATCCCAATGACTTTCTTGTTAACTCCAGTCTTATGGCCTGATGGATGATTCTTAGGGTAATCACTAGTGTCAAATTTTACTTTGATATCATTAGATATCTCTCTCTTAGTGCCCTACCTACTCACAAGTCCATGGTAAATAACACCTCCACTCTTCTCTGTCCTCCACTTTCATCGTCATTTCCACATATGAGTGGGTCTTTAAATCATCTACAGTAACATATCTAATCTCGGCCTACCTCTGCCTCTAGTTCTTTCCATTTTACCGTCTATGACTACTTTTAATAGACCTTTCCACCTTAGAATGTGTCCCATCCAGCTCTTATATTTCTTAATATATTTATCAACTGTCTATCTGTGCCAACACTTTCAAGAACTGCCTCATTTGTAAACTTTGCGTCCAGCTAAACCTCTCCATTCTACTCAAAATCCACTTTTCTAACGCCTCCAGTTTCCAAATATCTTCCTTCCTTAAGGTCCATGTTTCACATCCATACAATAGCGTGGTTCAAACCAAAGTTTTCACTATCTTTATTTTTGTGTTTTTCTTTAGACTTTTTGTTAGTAGCTTTTTCTATCACCAAAGGCCGCTTTTACTTGTGCAATCCTACTGCATATTTCCGTCTCACATTTCACATCATCTGTTATGGTATGACCCAAGTATTTGAATCTCCTTACCAGGTCCAATTCATACCATTTATTGTTATTTTAACCTTTATTATTGGACACTCTCATAACATTCGTCTTTTTTATATTAATCTTCATGCCATATCTCAATGAGGTATCATTTAGCCTATCCATTATCTTCTGCGTCTCGCTGACCGCTACCATTCCTTGGTCATCTGCAGATGGTAAATGTTAAACAGCAGCGGCAAAATGCTACAACCTTGTCTTACTCCACGTCCTATTTCGCCTTCTTCTGAGTATTCTTGTTGGATTTTGATTACTGCTCTTTGATTCATATCAATCCTGTCAAAGGACTTCTCAAAGTCTACAATACAAAAACGTCATTTCCATATTCTACACTTCTTTCGCAAAGAACCCGCATTACCTCTATTGCTTCTCTTGTGCCGCATCCTTTCCTAAAACCAAACTGTGTCTTGCTCACTATCATCTCTGCTTTCGACTGCATGCGATTATTTATTATCTTTAGTAAGATCTTCGATGCATGAGGTATCAAACTGATTGTTCTGTGATCCGAACACTCCATAGCATTGGCTTTTTTGGAAATTTGTATCATCACTGATGATCATTAGATATGTCTGCGTAAAATCTTCCGTCATTATGTCATACATCAATCAGTGCCTGTAATTTGTTTTTATCATTGTTTACATGTTCTTTATGGAATTAAGTTGAAAGTCGTACATCAAAGTTTTACTTAAATCTAATACTGCAACACCCAGGTAGATAGGTTTATCATACCATAATTTTGTTTTTCTCTTATGCACAGCATTAAGATTCTCGCAAAATATTGTGGTGCGCTCATAGTACGGTTTGGCGGTTTGTTTTGCGGCTTTCTCTCTATCACACACCAATTTGGAATCTATCCTGTTTTCAATATTTTCCACGGTCTTACCAAACATACTATTATTCAGTAGTTTGAAGAAATCTTCTTCAAAATCGTTAGCACCCTTAGTCCTTAGCTGTGTATTTCAATCGATGTATGGTTTACGCCATGGCCTTCCTTCAAATTTCATGCCTCTGTTATTTTAGTGATTTTCAGTCCTAAGCTTTCATACAATTTCAAATTCTCATAGCATAATATGTACTTTGTTTTATTATTAAAATTCGGTATCAATCTCTCTACTTTATTCAATTTCATAATCTTAGGCGCTGAAGGATAGTCATAATGGTGTTTGAGCAATGAGATGGAATATTCCAAGTCAACTTCAAGGATACAACTAACATCTTTCCAGTTCTCCAGGTCTTATTCATCCATCCACTCCAACCCGTGTGTGGGTAGGGGTTTACTTATTGCATAACCATATAAATTACTAGTGTTTCGATATTAGATAAATTTAGAAGGTTCATCAATGCTAAACATATTGCAAAAATTAATAGTTAACTAATAGTTAAACATATCTAATTGCTCAAAGATGAATTTATTATTAGCTTTTGCATATCGGTTTGAAATATTGCTTTCACCCCCTTTAATACCATGTTTAATCATCAGCAGTATGTCGTAATCGCTTAACAATTCCAGTTCAATCTTTATATATTTCAAAGCGGCATCCCAAGCCAGTCCTGGCGAAGTGTAGTACCACGCAGGGTGTAATTTATAGTTGGCCATACAAACATCTCTGAAGTTCTCAAATATATCTGCTAGTAAAAGCATATCAGACACATTATACAAGTCGTGATAGTCTCGAAACGTTTTACATCCAGACTATATCTAAACAGTTTGCGCGTGTCTATAGTCTGCATCACTGATACGACATAGTTAAGTTTTGAGAAAAAAGCATACTTTGACTGTAGTTTACATGTAGTTTCATCAAATCTCTCTAAGGAACTAACATAGTCGTATGGATAAACTCCTTTTCTCAAAACAAGTCCAATTGCTTCCCCGAGTACTTACTTGCAATATATTTTACACTGATCCTTACTTAGGTTCTTTGAAAGTGTGTCTAGACATAAAGTCATAAACCGAAAACTATCTATGAAGGGGTGAACTATTAAATCACTTAGCACGACATACCATTATTCCTGGGGATTCTGTTTATGAAGAGGAAGGCCCCATGCCTCAGCTTCGACTAGCATTTACAGGGCAGGTGAGTCATTCGCTGAGAAAACTATCCTGTCTACCCATACTATCCGGTCTACCCATTATATATCAAAAGTGTATATTATTTACTGGAATAAGTTGTGCTATTAATAATAAATGAGTTAATAATCTCGACTATGTTGACGATATAGTTCTTATCGCACCATCTTGGAGAGTACTGCAGCAATCAATAACTGTGCTGCAGTATAATGCCAAAGACATCGATATGATTATTAAAATTGATAAAACAGTTTCAATGATATTTGCTACTAAGGATCGAATAAGGAAGGATTTGCTACTTACTTCTCGGATAGATCTCAATATACTGTTATCAATGATTTATCATCTAGTATCCAGCCTATTACTACAGAGTACCTCAAGGTTCCATCCTTGGTCCCCTTCTGTTTCTAATATATATCATGATATCAAACGCTCTACCAATAAAGCCTTGCTGTCTCTTTTCGCTAACGATTCTAAATGCTTTTATTTCTGGAAACAATTTGGTATCTGCTTATGCTAAAGCATACTGTGTTTGTACTGAACTAAGCCATTGCTTCAGTTGCAACTTATTAAGCAATAAACATAACAAGTCTGCTTATATTTTATTTTACCCCAATGGTGATGACGTTGATTTAAGTAAGTCTTCCAATTTGCGCATTGATGTTAATGGTATGGTTATTAATAGAGTCATATTAAATTTCTAGGAATTTATATTGCTGAAAGGCTTAACTTTAAGCAACATATTCACTATACTATATCTAAAATTAATAGTTTTATTTAGTAAATGGTAAAAAGTAAATGGTAAAAAGTACATAGTAAATAGTAAAAGTATAGCTAAAAATAAAATAAAATTAATGGTAAAAGAGGTATGCTCTATCATAGAAGAGATCTGTTACCAATCTTATGTCAAAAAAATATTTATTACGCCATTTTTTATCCCTATATCCATTTCGGGATTGAAGCTTATAGTTTTACTTGTTATATATAGTCATTTATAGTTTTATCTATCACTTATAGTTTTACATAATTGAACCACAGATTTTAGCTTGCAACTGAGTACTTAGAATCTTGCAGAACGTTGAGAGATATTTTAATGTTAAACAACTTTATCTTAACTACAACGCACTCTCCCTGTTAACCTCTTACGAAATTTACGAATCTCTAAAATTATCTTCAGATGCTTAAATTCTTCCAATTCTGTCCCCTCTTCTACGGCCAATCAATTCTGCTTAAATCAGGCTGGTCATAGTTATCCTACTCGCGTTAAATCAACTAAATACCATTATAAGCAATCTAATCGTGCTTTTGTCAACTCCTTTGTAAACTCTTGCTGTACAATTTGGAATGATATCCTAGTGAAATCAGAACCTGTTCCACTGAATCAGTTTTTAACAAAATGTACAAACAGCATTTAATTGATACTTGTAAATGATTATCTATGACTATGCTGCAGTTGTACAATGTCATCAAGTCAGTAGAACCTCTGATCGTTCAGGGGTTATCTACTAATATTAGTCAGGCCTGTAGGCCTACTATTGTTTGAATCCGGTTTTAATTTTTGTGCATTTTTAGCTCTACTAATCTTTAGTTTTTGCTTTAATTAGTCCGTAATGTTTTGCTCTTTAGAATTCAATGCTATTATCATTATCTATGTTTATTATCTCCAATTTTTCTACGATCCTATGTTGCTATGTTACTATGTTTCTGTGTTTCCGGTAGTCAGCTAGATAGAGCTCAATTGTGCTCTTTCTGACGGCCGTTTTATTTGCATTCTGTCTAGTTGTATGAGCTTTGTGTATATTTTGATTCAGTTACAAATAAATGATCATGGTTCTCTCTCACTCTCTCGGATCGAAAGTGGATTATTCGTAACGAATTTCCTCAATTTCAGCTTGACAATTCATATATTAATTATGTAACTCAGTTCAGCAGTTTTGGTCATTTTATAAGCTATAATGGTCATGATGGTCTAGATATTCAGCAAGAAATGCGAAACATTTTTATTAGTTCTAATGACTTGAAACGTTAATTCAATTATTAATTAACTCATTATATGATAAGAAAATAATCTTCAATGTTTATTGTATGTGTTTTTATGATGTTGCATTATGGTCATCGTTCCACGTAGCTTCAATAAATAAGTTTCGGTAAATTTACAATAAATATTTCAAATTATTCTTTGGCTAAAGAAGATTTAGTAGTTTAACCATGGTCTTGATGACACTGGATTAGGCCTACCTAGTTTCGTACTGTGATTATTAATTCCCGATTAAGATTTGATTTTTCTAAAACTAAAATTGCTAATTTGCTACTAAAGAATTTTTATGGATATAGTGTTACTTAGCAGGTCTTTACCCTAATTCTTTTCTGTTCATAATTAATATCTTTTTGGTTTCAGTTGCCTACATTTTGTTGTTAGTGTGTGTGCTATGTGTTTTATGGACTGTCATGTTTGAATTATACCAACAAATAAAATAAAAAAATGAAATAAATATATGTATATGTACATGTGTATAGATAGTACACATACGTAGCATGTGAATCATTATGCTTATGAAGCACTATGAAGCATTATGGTTATCGTTTTCTGAAGCTTCAATAAATAAATCTCGGTCGTGCTACAATAACTGTATAGAATTATTCTAGAATTATATAGATTACGGACGATTTAGTAGTCTAACAACAGCCTTGTTGGAAACTGCAGTAGCCTACGTTGTTTCGACACTACGATATGACGATATGAATATTAATTCCAGAATAAATTTTCATTTTTGTAAAACTAAAAATGTTAATTTGGTATAAAGGTGTTATTGTGGATATATTGTTACTTAGTTAGTCTTTAATATAGTTCATTTTATATTGTTAATCACTAGACTATCACTGTGGTTTCTGCTCAATGTTTGTGTATATGTGTGTACATTGTATGGACTGTCATGTCTGAATTACACGAATGACTGAAATAAACAAATAAAGAAGTATGCAAACTGCGCTATAAATATGACACCCCTAAAGATTGTTTTTCATAACTACCCTATCTGACATCTGCTTGTCATGTAGAGCTTGAGGATTCCAACATACATGTAGTTTGAAGACTATGAAAATATCAATTTTAATATTATCAATGATTCATTTTTCTTCATAAGTTACCTTTTTCTCCTACAGTCTTATTTCTTCCTAGAAGACCCATTTTATCTAGCGTCGCTATAGGAATAGACCTTCTTTCCATTCGTTTTAGAAAATTTTTGCAGCAAATTTTGAAGCCTAGAGCTTACCAACCAAATACCCGTTTAAATTTTGGTTTGGATCTTAGTGTTTTATCGCCTTTAAGACACGTGCAGTCCACGCGGTTGGTCTATCCTTCAGTAACCAAGACATATGAAAAATTTAAAATAGTCTAAATAATTAGCAGAAACGCTTAACTGAATAGCAGGCCTACTACAAAATTATAATTATAATTATAGTACAAATATACTGACATACTCTTCCCTTGATAATCCTATAGCTGTGAAAATCTTGTAAAACATCATTACATTAATTTTGAAAAACTGTATCCATACTAAAATAAAGTTAAAATTGGCTATTTACAAGCAAATATAGGCTTATAGTTCGTAAGAAATTTCGCTCTATTCTAATCAATAATATTATTCACAATTTCTTTAAATTTTACTAGGTTTTACATAAACAATTCTTAATATTCTGTTTCTTAAAATTTAAATTCTAAACAATAACTGAAACCAAATATACTTTATTGTAATCCAACATTAGACGTGATTAACCTGGCTCCATCAGTTTACGACGCAGGCTGGTTTTAAAGGCCGGTCGCTGAAATGTGTCCTGCCACCCGCGGCATACACTCGATAGAATATCCAATGTTTCAATCTCAGGACGAGATGTGACTTTTTTCTCCTTTGCTTTTCTCCCCATGAAGGCACAGAACAAGATCCTCTCCTTTATCAAATTGTTCCCATTAAGTGTTGTTTTCATTATTTCACCTCCATTTCTCAGTAGCGCCACTTTGCTGATATTATCAGTTGCAGAATCTAAAAATATTAGCAGGCATTATATATTGTGGTTTGTAATTTTATTGCACTCTATCTCTAGCCATTTTTTAAATTGAAAACAATAAATCTGATTTACACTCGACGTAGGTTTAGTTGAATCATACTTAGTAAGTTCTTTCGAAGTTGGTATCATTAGTATAAGATAGCACATTTAATTCTTTTAATATATTCGGCTAATTATTGATCGTTTTTAACTTATAATTTTCCAAATCCAAACTTTAATCTTTGAAACAACTTTAGATAAATTTCTTCATACATTGAAGTGTCTATATTTTATTGCCTAATAAATCCATAAATGTGGAAGTCACAGTACTATTCATTATTCTTCCAGAATCATAGCAAAGGATGGTCTAGCAGCATCATAGTAGTATCATTGTGGAGGATGGTCTAGTAAAATCATATATTTATTTCAGACCTTAAAAACAGTCTATATGCATATTTCAGAAAAAATAAAATAAAATAAGACATAGAATTTAACTTCCGCTACAAATACACAGATAAAATGGCAGGTGCACATTCTAAATAGCACTTCCAATAGAAGAAATTAGTTAGTTACACGATCTTAGCACGCGATTAGACAAGCTAACTCTTTCATTATGTATTACTGTATTGAATGTGGGTAAACCTATGTACATGAAAACTCCAGTGATACTGCTGTACTTATGAAAATTAAAACGGAATTTAACACACTTTTTATAGCAAGATTCCATTCGCTTAAAGATAATTTGACTATAATTCTTCCAAAGTGCTGTCATAAAAACAAAGAAAAAACTTGCAAACAATTTCACTTTAATTTCCAACGAGCAAAAAGCAAATTTACGTTTTACCACATTAGTCCTATAAAAAAGGTTCCTAATTTCACGCTTAATATCTAAATCATCACATTGGATATTATTAATAATGTGACCCAAATATCTAAAATTAGAGGCAAGTTGATGGCCGCCTGAAACAAAATTATTGAAAATTATCGCATACTATTTTACTCTTCATGTTGGGATTAAAAACCTTGCACACAGTCTTTTCTGTGTTACAAATCATGTCAATTGTTTTAGAAGCTATGTCAATAATGTGAAGTAAATTTTGTAGAGTGTGCCAATCTGGAGCAATTAAAACAATGTCATCAGCAAAGACAAGCAAGTTAATAAAAATTATTCATGTAATACAATATGTGAGTGGGTAACTCTACGTATCTGATTGCGAATATACAGGGTGGTCTAGAATAAATGCAATTACTTTGAAGGCGAATAACTCTGACAATATTTATCCAAACATCTTACTTCATGCATAAAATTAAAGACAATTCTCTTTTCAATTGACTTGCTAAATATCTAAGAGATACTACTACACATGTTTGAGAAATTATCATTAGTCGCCGATATGTAATTTTCAATGAAATTTAATGAAAACTCTTAATCTAAAAATCAAGAATTCAAGATTATGCATTAGGCCTTAACTGTTTCAAAAAGCGCATTGCAGTTTCTATCAATGTCCTTAATGAATTGGGAATTAATTGAACAAATATTCAATGTGTCCACCATGTGCCCGAATAACTGCATTGACCCGCTGGGACCACTGATCAATTTCCGAGTCCACGAGTGTCTGACTGATCTCAGCCCAACGGAGGACAACGACTCGTTTCAAATGTTCAACGTCGTGAATTGGTTCACGATAGACTAATTGCTGAAGACAATAGTAAATGATCAAATAGTAAATCAGGTTCAATCGGGGGGGGGGGGGGGGCTGTTAGGTGGCCGATTCACTACGATTCAATAAACTCTGGCAGGTTTACTTTCATACAGGCTCTCTCTCTTAGTGCACTGCCTACTGGCAGGTCCATGGTATATAACGCTTCCACTCTTCTCTGTCTTCCGCCTTCCTATTCACTTCCACATGAGTGGGTCTTTAAATCATCTAACATACCTAATCTCGGCCTGCCCCTGCCTCTTTTGCCTTTCATTCTACCTTCTATTACCTCTTCTAATAGACCTTCCCCCCTTAGAATGTGTCCTATCCATCTCTTCTTCCTATTTCTTAATACATTTATCAACTGTCTATCTGTGCCAACTCTCTCCAGGACTTCCTCATACAGGCTATGACGTGAAAATTACATATCGTGGACTAGTGATAGTTTCTCAAAAAATGTGTAATAGTATTTTTGGATACTTAGCAAGTTACTAGAAAAGAGAATTGTCTTTAATTCAATATATCAATTAAGAAGTTTGGATAAAAATAGTCAAAGTTATTAGCCTTCAAAGTAGTTGCATTTATTATGGAGCAACCTGTAGAACCGAAACAAGAAAGGAGAGAGAGAATACCACCTTGTCTAACATCATCATCATCATCATAATCATCATCATCATCATCATCTTTCCTTAAATCCAAGTTTAACCAGAGTCGGGATACGAATAGACTTTCTCTAGTCCTCCCTGTCCCACACCATATCATCAGTCAATCCCCTATTTTTCATATCCTTCTTAATTACCGCATCCCATGTCAATTGTGGTCTACCTCTCTCTAGCTTAACATTTAGCTTCCCTCCAAACTCTCTTTACTACATCTTCATCTGCCTTTCTCACAATATGCCCATACCATCTCAATCTCGACTGAGCCAACCTATCCCCTCTCCCCTCAACATTCAAATTCACCCTCACATCTTCATTTTCTATTCTGTCCTTCCTAGTTCTTCCACGCATTAGACGCAACATTCTAATTTATGCCACATGCAAACTCTGCAAATGTTCCCTTTCTAGTATATATGTTCCTTTTCCCTATATTTCGAACTATACATCATTACTGGTCTTACCATAAAACTATAAAATTTGCCTTTCAGTCTTAGTGGGATTCTCCTATCACACAACACTCCACTAGCGGCCATCCACTTTGCCCATCCAGCCTGAATCCTACTAGTTACCTCCTTTTCCAACTCACCATAATCCGCTATTACAGACCCCAAACACTTAAAATTAATTCTTGAGCTCCACACCCTGCCTTATTACTCTATCGCCGTTTATCATCTCACCCTCCCATCTACTCTCGAAATGCTCCGTTTTTTCCTTATTTACCTCAGTCTTCTACTTTCCAATACCTCTCTTGCTTTTACCAACATCGCATTTACTTTCTCCACAGTGTCTCCTACTATCAACAGATCACCTGCAAATAGCATGCACCATGGGGCCTCCTTAATAACTCCATAAGCAACTCATCCATAGTCAAAATAAATAAATATGGACTTAGAGCTGACCCTTGATGTACACCGATCTTCACCTCAAAACTCTCAGGTTGTTTACTCTCCACTCTCACACTAGTCCTCAACCTGCTGTACATATCTTTGATTAACTCAATATACCTCCTGTTCAGTTTCCTCTTCTCAAGAACTTCCCACACTAGTTCTCTCGGAACCCTATCATAGGCCTTTTCGAGATCCACAAATACCATCTGTATCTTCTTCCTCTCACTCCTTTTCTTCTCCATCAATTGCCTCAACATAAAGATCGGCTCTGTCGCCGACCTTCCGGGCATAAACCCAAACTGGTTGCCCTTAGTGCTTGTCGAACCTCTCAACTTACTCTCCACTACTCTCTTCCATACCTTCATTGTATGACTCAACAGCTTAATACCTCTATAATTCTTACAGTCTTGGATGTCCCCTTTCCCCTTAAATATCGGCACTAAACAACTCACCCTCAATTCTTCTGGCATCCTGTCCCCCCCGTAACACCTTGTCAAACAAGCACCTCCACAACTCTAACTCTTTCACACCTACTATCTTCCACACTTCCATCGGGATTCCACCCAACCCCGCCGCTTTACGCTTATGCATTTTCTTTAATGCCCTCTCAACAGCATATAGAATATAGAACCGAAACAAGAATGTAGAGAGAATACCACCCTGTCTAACACCATTAGATAAAGAAACTTTGCTAGAGGTCACATATTTCCACCTAACACAAGAGCTTTAATGACTGTACCAATCGGCCAGTATACGTTAAAAACATTGCTACAAACATTCAGCTGTAGGCTTGCTTTGTAATAATTCAGAGAAAAGTAGCCAATATTCAACGGAATCAAAGCTTCAGAGAAGCCTATAAAACAAACTATCACATGGCTTCCATTGCGTCTATAGTGATCGACAACTTGTTTAAGAGCATACATGCATGTAGGCCTAAATGTAGCAATAGAATGTTCTTAGTAATGGATGGTCTAGAAGAATCAAATAGAATCATAGTAGTGAGAGGCCTAGTAGAATCATAATAATTGATGATCTAGTAGAATTATAATAATGGTAGATCTAGTAGAATCACAGTTATTGATGAAAAATTGAAAATAAAAATAAAAATTGAAAATAAAATTGATTTTTCCAACTGACCGGGATACTATAATTGAAATTAGACATTTTTCAAATCAAAATTAGCTTCCGCGCGACAAAGTAAACACACAAATAACGTCAAGCTAATGGGCTAATGACTTCAAACTGTTGGACTGAGATCTGGCTCAAATCAGTTAATAATAACAACAATTAGAGTGCTACAGTCATCAATGACAGCATCGAGCACTATTGAGACAAAATCAAGCCGGTGAGCAAAAAGAAGGTCCATAAATGGTGCAATTTCCAAAATCAAGAAAATCAGTCCAAAGTAGACAGACAGACAGACAGACGATTGCAGAGAGTACATTCGCATGAAATTATTTCATCTGTTTGTTTATGGTAAGTATCTTGTCAGAGACGACGTTTCAGCCGGGACTTGAACTCAAGACCCTTCTGACCATCAGGCGGGCGGGGCAAAGCCTCTCAGTTAATAAATATTGAGAAATCTACTGTAGGCTTCTTAGACTTTTAGCTAGATTTTACAATCATTGATTCATACTCAAAACAATCGAAATTCCCAAGCATAAAGAATGCTTCCGCTTGAGGACCGAATGAAAATTCGAACGTTGTGCGAGCGATACAAGCATTTTAATCCACTTGATTTTTTATGTCTGGGGAACCATGTTGGAAAAGTATCGTGCTTTCAAACCCAAACCCAGAAACACGACCGAATTAAAGGCTGTTCTTCAAGAGATATGGAAAGACCTGCCACAGCAGTCCAGTGACAGTGCAATATTATCAGTAAGAAAAAAACTCTGGCCGACATCAAAGCCCATGGCTCTCATTTAGAGCACACATTGTAGCACAATATCATAGTCGTCATCATCTAATGGCCCTTTTCAGGACCAGCACTCTTTCAAAAAGGAACTGCTACTAATTGACGTTTCACGTTGCCTGTTAAACGAAAAATCAATTTTTCGCAAAACTTGGATAACTCCGGTTCTTTTAAGAAATATTTTACACAATTTGGTCGCTTCAGGAAAAATTCCTCAACAAGAGAACTCTAAACTTTCAAGACGATATATCAGAATTGACTAAGCTGTCGCAATTTTGCTAGGGGGTTATTTTTTACTGAGCAGCCTGTATATATATATATATATATATATATATATATATATATATATATATATACATATACAGGCTGCTCATATGTTATATATATATATATATATATATATATATATATATACACTGTGTTTTTATAAGTGATACCCCAAAGGATTTTTACAATAAAGTCATAAGGAGTTGACCAATGACCTTGAAATTTACAGTAATTGATCAGCAGCCAAGTGTACCGAACATAGAGAAATTTCGTTTAAATATCTATAATAACGTGAAAGTTATAGCTTTGCGAATAGGAGTGGGGTCAGATAAGGAATTTCCAGTACAGGATTACTTGCTTGTTACATGTAGCGTAAAATGATCTCTATAAAAATAATTACGAATACGTGACATAAAATTTCTGCAAATGCTATTTTGAAGAGCAGTCATTTCTTTTCAAAACGACGTAAATTACGTGCTGATGTGTTCTTAATTGTCGAAGTTATTGAACTTTTTATGCATGCATTGCATAAAGAGAATTAACAGTAGCTGTGCTGTCATCGTTTCGCGGCAGCTGAGCTCTCGACTAGAACACGTCGGCCTTATGATCTAATGCATGCATTAAAAGTGCAATAACTTTGTCAATTTAGAACATATCAGCACGTATTTTACGTCGCTTTGAAAAGAACTGATTGCTCTTCAAAATTGCATTAGCAGAAAGTTTATGTTACTTGTTCGTTACTATTTATATTGAGACAATTTTACGCTTCATGTTATACGCCCGTAATCCTGCACTGGAAATTTCTTATCTGACCCCGCGCCTAATCGCAAAACTATGACTTTCACGATATTAAAAATATTCAAACGAAATTTCAACTTGTTTGGTACAATTGGCAGCTAGTCAAGTGCTGCAAATTTCAAGAACATAGGTCAACTCCTTACGACTTTACTGTAGAAATAATGTGTGATATCAGTTATAGAAAACACAGTATATATCTCTCTTAGTGCACTGCCTACTAGGCAGGTCCATGGTATATAATGCCTCCACTCTTCACTGTCTTCCACCTTCCTCTTCATTTCCACATATGAGTGGGTCTTTAAATAATCTAACATACCAAATCTCGGCCTGCCACTGCCTCTTTTTCCTTCCATTCTACCTTCTATGACCTCTTTTAATAGACCTTCCCCCCTTAGAATGTGTCCTATCCATCTCTTCTTCCTATTTCTTAATACATTTATCAACTGTCTATCTGTGCCAACTCTCTCCAGGACTTCCTCATTTGTAACCTTTTGAGTCCAGCTAATCCTCTCCATTCTTCTCCAAATCCACATTTCCAATGCCTCCAGTTTCCTAATATCTTCCTTTCTTAAGGTCCATATTTCACATCCATTTAATAGCGTGGTCCAAACCAAAGTTTTCACTTTCTTTATCTTTGTCTTTCTTTAGACTTTTTGTTAATAGTTCTCTTCTACTACCAAAGGCCGCCTTTGTTTGTGCAATCCTACTGCATATTTCTGTCTCACATTTCCCATCATCGGTTATAGTATGACCCAAATATTTGAAACCTTACCTGTTCCAATTTCGTACCATTTATTGTGATATTAACATCACCTTTATTATTGGACACTCTCATAACTTTGGTCTTTTTTTATATTAATCTTCATGCCAGATCTTGGGGCCGTATCATTCAGCCTATCCATTATTTTCTGCAATCCAATCTCGCTGCCCGCTACCATCCTTGGTCATCTGCAAATCGTACATCTTGTAACAAATTCCCTCCTACTTTTATTTCTTCTTTCAAGTCTTCCATGGCTTCCTCCATCATTGCTTCAGCGTAAATGTTAAACAGCAGCGGCGAAATGCTACAACCTTGTCTTACTCCGCGTCCTATTTCACCTTCTTCTGAGTATTCTTGTTGGATTTTGATTACAGTATATATATATATATATATATATATATATATATATATATATATATATATAATATTATATATATATATATATATATATATATATATATATACATGTGTATAAATATAATATTTTTATATAAACATATATTTATATCAATAGTACATGTACTGGATATGTTCAGTTTAACTTTACAGTTTTCCCAGGAATCAATATCATTAGGAGTGCAATTACCATTAGTTGAGAAGCAAGATAAACATAGCAATTCTCTAGGCTAAAATTATTAGATGTTAATAAAATCCTAACCCAGTCGTAAGCTAAATTGTTGAAAACAGAAATCAATCAGGAAGACGTAGTTGACACGAACATGTCCATGAGGAGATAGTAGATTGTTAAACAGTAGCTGCAAAAAATTCTTCAATTCACCGTTGTCTACAGCAGAGCGAACTTGTTGTAATGCTTTCAATGAGCCACATCTGATATAAGTTCTGATGCTGCTTTTTTTCATATGCAAGATAGCCTCTTGGTCATTCTTCATTTCTTCCGCTACTTTATTTAGTTGTACCCATATTGCCTTGATTGTTTTGGTCCTGAGATTTTTAACTGAAGATCTGATGCTATTAAAGTTTTCAGTTATAATATTCTCCGCAACACGTGTAGTTAATCCGTCAGTTTCCGACATCAAATGCGAATCCACAGCAACTACCACTGAAATCAGCAATGCATGAATCATTAATTCATGAATTAGAAATATGGTAGATCAATATATCGATCAATATGAATTGCAGTTCAAAGTAAATTTCAGATCAGAAAAGCTTTAAACAGGATTTGCACATACATTTTTTTGAATACGTATTCTTACGTATTCATACGTATTCTTTTGGACTACGTACTATGACTTTAAGAACTTGGTAAGCATTTTGAGAAACTGTATAATGATAGCGGAGATGGAGAATTATTAAAATTATATTTTTTATTCTTATAAATTAATTAATATGGAGGAATCTTAACGAATAAGCTAAATTACATAAAATTAACATTTCTATCACCAATAATTAAACTGTGAATAAAGGGAGGAGAGATGGAGACGGAGAGGAGGATAATGATGATGACGATGATGATGATGACGACGATGATGATGATGACGATGACGACGGATGACGATTTCACAATGATAAAAAACATCATAGGTTTAACTTTCCCATTTGATTTCAAACATGAGTGGCGTATGGGCTGCTGTACGTTTCTAGCATGCGTTGCTATTTTTGTAGTTTTTCGTCAATTTCTTCCTTCCACGATTGCCATCAATCTTTGCCTATATAAACTTCACACTGCGCTGGAGTACATTTTGCAGTCAGTGCGATTTAAGAATAACATTTCAACACCAAAGAGATTTCTTTTAAGCCTATCAACACTCAGTCTTTCCAGATCATCACTTTTCGAACTACTAATCGGGCTCGTGATTTGAGGTTATGCATATTAGGAGTGCACGCAAAACAATTGTTGTTATTGTGCTCTAATTACTACGACCCTCAATAACATACGGTTGACTTCGCGAAACATAAGTAGTCCTCTTCATATCGTGGATATCATGCTCAAAACATCATTTATAGATAAATGTCTAATGCCATTCTCTACTACGATCTGTTGACATCATCTATTCAACTGCACTAGAACGGAACCGATAGCCAGTATCCGTACCGATGTCCAGTAGCATTAGGCTTTATATAGCGTCCGGGTTCGAGTCTCGCTTGCGTCATTTTTTATTTTTTCTAATTTTATCATTAAGGTTTTAAGGTTAAGGGTCAGGGGCCGTGGGAAGAGCTTTCTTTGGTAGAGCTTTCTAAAGTCTTTCGTTAGCATTTTTAAAGCCCGCTTAACAATAACAAGTTTTTAACAATATTAACCGCGCTACATAGGTCAGCATATATCAAATTTGCAAAACTAACATAATATCATAATACACACACGATAGACCATAAATATTACAAGTACTATTCGAATACAGTTATTCAGGTCTTAGCATTATACATATATATTAGGACCTTAAAACAAGATCATGACTTCTTATATCAAAATGTGAACGACGCCTACTGGTCATCCTCTCCAGTCAATTAAATACCTTTCAAACAGCTTTTAATGGTATTGCCGTATTACTCTGACATTGTCTGCTTTCAGCTCAAAGGCATTATCAGCGACGGTAACGAAATTTCGATACAGAAATTTCGGATACCATTCGTCAATTATACAATAACCTCTATATTTAAGGCAATTCTTAATGAATTTTATGTTGTTATAACCTTTGGAACTCGCTTTCGTTAATTAATAACTACATTTATTACAGGACATTCTTACATCTTAGAAAATAACGGACATGAATAAGAATAATGAACATGCATACCACATGCATATAAAGAAAATAGTAAAATCATTAAAATAATGAAGTTATAACAGTATCGATATATTCATTTAACTAATTTTGAATATGTAACATATATTAAATAGCCACTTAACTCGTTTTAATATTGTAAATTCAAAAAATTTATTTGTCTACTTTATCTTCAATAGTCACTATCCTGTTCACAAACATTGAGTTCTACTTTCTCTCATATCTCTAAAATACAAATGTCCCTACAACAGCTCAACTTAATCCTTTTTCTACTTCAACTTTCAAAAACCGACTCACGAAATGGTCACAGGCAGATAACCAGACCTCAGACATACCATGTCCTATCCTTTAGCATGATCCATAGTGAGGCGTCAAATTAGTCAGCGAGTACTCTCATACAGGCAAGATAACAGACGGAAACAGGGATCCACATTAGGAATATACAAGATTCTGACAGTTACAAGTTGAAGTCATTTAGGCCTTGTTTCACAGACATACCCCAGACAATGATACAGTAGTTAAGTGAGGAAAAATTAAGCTGTTCTTAGCATATTTAGTAGTTTATACTTAAATCTACTAATAATTTTTCTCGATTTTAATGGATATAAAGTAAGCCCTATAATGCTGATTCTAGGTATGATTTTGAGCGAAACATACAGCTCAAAATTTAGTTGAAACAACTTTGATAATTTTTATTTTTTATTTTCATTGGAAGTATTTTATCTTTTCCATCTATGTGTGAAACACTCTTAATCCTAATAACATTATAGTTGGGTTTGTTGTCTCTCACTCAATTATTAATAAGCTCATAATTAGTAAAGTGTAGTTAATATAGCTACCTGCAGTTGTGTTAGAAAGATCTGTCATCATAGTGGCCGGCAAAAGCTTCTCAGAGTGCAAAAGTAAGAAGAACTCGTTATAATGTTCCAAGGAGCGACACTTCAAGATTTTCAGTAATTCCCGCACCTTATCTGTAGGATCATTAATCCGAGAAATCTTATCATAATGTTTCTTACTGATGCACTCACTTTGCAACGTTAGATCTAAAACCGAATTTATAATGCATGGCAGCGAATCTATCAGCAAATTCCATAATCTCCTCAGCTGATTCTGTTCTTCATCAGATAGCGGTCTGTTTTCATCATCATCTGTGAACACTATTGGTAAACAACAAGTAAGAAAGCATACTAAAACATATCACATTTAACAAATTATAGCAAATGCCCGAATGTATCTGGTAAGCTATAAAGTGTAGATAAAAAACGAAAAGCACTGATATTTATTAAGATAATAATGCAAATAACAAAGACACTGAAGAAGGCCCTAGAAACGATAGATTCATGCACATATGCATATAGTATGTACATGTTCAGACTGCACAATGAAAGTTACGCCTTAATCAAAATGTTTCATAACTTCCGCATCTCATATCAGCTGGTCATGCAAACTTCGATGTTTCTCGTGGTCGTCTACAGAATTTCACAAATTTAAAGATCAAATTTATACAGGTATACATTACAAGTATAGTTATACGCTTTTTGTGGTACGACCCTACATTGCTAAGCACTATATCACTGATTTTTACGCTGTTTGGATAGTTTTATCAATACACTGGTTCATTAAGTCGTGGGCACATAGTCTCCTTATGCTTGCAGCTATAATCTCCTCAAGTCTTAAATTTTTAGTTTGGTTAGAGTTGAAGTAGCCAAACACGATCAAATTTATCTGAACAGATATCTGTTCAGATAAATTTGACGGAACCCACACATGGTCAAAATTTAACTGACATATATCTGAACAGATATCTGATCAGTTATCTGTTCAGATAAATTTGATTCGTCCATACATGGTCAAATTTATGTGGTCAGAGCTGAGATCTGAACAGATATTGTGGCCACACACGGTCAAATTTATCTGCAGATAAAAACTGATGATCGCCCACACACGGTCAAATTTATCTGTTCGGATATCTGATCAGTTATGCTAGTTAGCTGTCGATCATTACCAGACTGCAGCGCGCGACTGTCGTTGTTATTACTACATTCAATCAATATATTTTTGAGCCATTTAAACTACTAATGTCAGAGCTACCCTTCCCCTGATTGATGGTGGCTGTCCGAATGATGGAAGTATCATTTAATGATTTAATAGGTTCATTTTTATTATTTTATTTTTTAATCTCAATTTAAAATTATACCCCTGCCTATTTTGTATGCAAAAGTTCAACTATTATCAGTAGTTTTAATCACGTTCACTATTCTTGTAGATCACATTTATTGTGTGTTTTAAATGATAATAATATTGTATGTCAAATTTGTGGTCAGTATATTGGCATTATTATGTATGCAGATGATTTACTTTTAATCTCGGCTAGCGTTGCTGGTCTTCAACAGATGTTAGATATGGGTTACTCAGTTAAAGCCAACGCCATGTTGGAATTTATTTACAACAAGTCAAGCTGTGCTGTCATCGGTCCAGCTAGTAAATATAAAATTGGAAACATGACGCTTGATGCTAATAAATTAGAATGGTCTACATTAGTTAAATACTTGGCTGTTACATTTACAGCCGGAAAAAAGTTAACTGAGATACGGTTCCAATTAAGAGGAAATGTTATTTGTCGGTTAATTGTATTAAGGGAAAAACAATGTGTACCGCCGACATTTTGAAACTCTCCATAATGGAATAGCATAGTCTTCCAATTCTGTTATATTCATCTGCGTCCGTTATTTACTAAAAAGAGCAGCTTGTTGATCTTAATGTATATTGGAATTCAGTGTATCGTCGAATCTTTTGTTATAATTGGTGGTGCTTGCTAGAGTGCTCATTGCTGGAATAGACCGCATGGATTTTACTTCAATTCGTGCTTATCTGTCTTTAAAATTGTACGAAGAAGGAATTAATTGAAATAATTTAGTTTTTCAGGCATAATAAAACGTTTGATATTTTCAAAAGATCTTCAGAACTATATGTGAAAGTGTGAATTAGAATTAAATTACTAATATTTAGTGGAAGTATAAATACGCCATACAAAATGTCTGTAACAATTTTTGTGGTAGCTCTCTAGTGTAATAATCTTAATACTTTTAGTTATCACAATAGGGTATTGTGGCCTGCACTGCTTCGTTATAAATTACTTAATTGTTATATTTGTTTAGTTGCCTAATTGACGAATAAAGATCTTCGTATATTTCAATACATGTCATTGCTGCTTTCAATGCCAGGTAAGTGTCACATGAAATATTATAATTTTAAAAGTACTTTTGCAAGGAAACATAGTTGTATTGTTGGAGTTATATTGTGTGAATATGACAGTATACAATAATAAAAAGATCATTAGGAACTTTAAATTATAACGAAGTTGCATAGCACACAACAATAAAAAGATCATTAGGAACTTTAAATTATAACGAAGTTGTTTACAAATTTTTAATGAAATATTTATACAACCCACTCTGCAAACAAAATGACGTTGAAAACAGTAAAGTTTAACTTACCAATGGCCCCCACCGGCGCAAGTTGCAGAAATAATTCTTAATAGACTCTTAAATTATTGCACGAAACAATGTTTATAATAACTAAAATAAGCAAATTACATAATTTTAGTAATTAGTTAACCTCCATTGTTAAGCAGACAACGCGCCAGATGCCCCTGGTATGTTTCATGTAACCATTTCAGAAAGTTCTCAAACATTTCTGTCGTATCACACGCAAGTAGTATCCGAATCAACTCTCCAATTCGATTACGCCTTCCACTTAACTCTTCAATTTTTTCTCGTTCTTTCCAAGGAAAGTTTTCACAGGAGGCCAAACAATCGTTAAGTCCGAACTCATATTCCACATTGTCAAGCAGACAATCTGTATTGTTATGACCTCCATACCCTGTAAATTTGTTCTCCAGTAATTTTCTCCAGGCTGCAAAGCAAAGAAGTGCAAGAACGACATTAGCAAAAGTTAGCCGATCGTCATCTCATCGAAGACATATCCTAAGATTTTCTAAATTCTAGAACTAAAAACCTAATTCTAAGACTAAGACTTTCGTAGCATGAAGATACATCGATGCAAAATCGGTTCACCCTAAACGATACAAAACCCATCATGAAGAAAAGTGAAAAATAAATAAATAATAAAGGTTTAACGTCCGTTAAACGGATGACGTTTACTGAGATGACTCTCAGGCAATTAAAATAATTTGGGGTTGACATTAAGCATTTAAATATAGTAAAAAGATGCGAGCTTAGTCTTAAGGAGAAATTTGCACCAGCAATCCAAGTCAAAATTAGAAGACAAGGAATGCCAAATTTTAGGAGCGGCACACGGAATTCCCCACTTGCATTGAAAAAAGGGCATTGAAGAGTCCCTTCCACATCTGCACTTGGGCATCTACACATGGGTGTAGAAAGCGTTTTGAAAATGGCGTGACAAAAGAAAACCGCGGAGCGCGAAAACATTTTGGGTTTTCCATACCAAACTTCTACTTCACTGCGCTCACTAACTTACAGTTCTTATATATGACCCTATTGGTTGAGGGAAAACACATTTTACGCCAATACAACAAGCGAACGGGAAACAATATGATTACAATATTCAAAAAGTACGTTTCACCGAATGCGTCATGAATGATTTAATGATTCTGATTATAATATTCAAAAGTACGTTTCACCGAATGCGTCATGAATGATTTAATGATTCCGAAGCGTGTCTTGTTCCTCATACTGGATCTCATGCACGAGGCAGCTGAAACTATGCATAAATATTTACTAAAAGACGCTCATCGCAGAAATATCAGCAAACGTAAACAAAGTATGAAATTGACCTACATTGAGGAAATAACACCTACCATATAAACTTCACAATACATAACGCATTGAAATTTGAAATTAGTTGCATATACAATGTGATGTATACACAGTATGTGCAGTGTTCCTGTGCAAATCCGCTGCTCTCCCTCCACGTCACTGTCATGCTATTAGGGCCGGAAACTGTAGCTAAACTTGATTTTAAACAGTGCTTAGCATTTGATAAAAGTCAAAGTATTTACGCATAAAATAAAGAGGGTTGAGTAAATAAAATAAGATAATCCACTCTCTAGAAGTAAGAAACAATACAGTGCAAATTGATAATAAACTGCATATAAATGTGAAATTCATAAATTCCACCCACAATAGTACATGCAGAGGAAGTTCATAGGTGTAACAATTAGGTCTGCTGGAAAACAATAAATGCTAACATGAAAAAACGAACTCGAGTAAAGAGCCAACAGTAGATGATTGAATGAGATTTAGGCCATTAATCTACCATTATACAGATATAATGAAATACTAAAGTTTAACGCCGACAACCATTTCTTTCTGCACACAACATTGCTTGAGATAACTATCTATCTAGCTATGTGTTTTTCTGAAACTTAGAAGCAGACAACGGTGTTAATAGTTTAAAGCAGAATAGAATGTATAATGTTAATTTCAGGTGATGTTGCTGCAGCTGTTAGACTCAAACCCATATTAGTTTCGAATATCTAGCGCGACAGAATCACGATGGCATAAGATCTATGTATGTTAAGGACTTAATAATTAAGATTTAGCGAGGGTATCAGTAACCGTTACATCCCAGGTCAAGCATTTACCACCTTGCCACGGAATGAGAGTTAGCCCGTCTGGACGCTTACAATACGAGCGAAAGAGACCCGGGGTTTCCTTGATTGCTGGAATGCTAGCGTTAGCAAAAGCACGCCATATTATATCATTTAAGTTGTGGCGGCTTGCTCGGCCTGCGCTTCTCTTACAAGATAAGCTGTGTACCCCTTCGAATCCACTATAGCTCCGCAGGGACAGGAATGCGGCTCACAAATCCGAGCACCCAGTCTAAAGACTACTGCAACTCTGACAGATTCATCGTCTAAGTGTAGCCCACAGGCTGAAATGGGTAAGGCATTGAGCCAGTCACTACTTCCAGGAGCAGAAACCGCGAGGAGTCGAGCTCTATCTGTTGAGTCAGCTTGGCAATTAAGAACATACTGGAAGCTCTTTTCTATGACAGGTGCGTCCCAGTATTTCTGAAATTTTGTAGATTCGCCAGATGGGGCTGCAATATTGTATAGCTCTTTCCAAGTGGAGAGGGCATTGATAAAATGATCGTCTACATGTGAATTAGAATGACCAAGGATTGAGTCTTGCAATTATTTAGTAGCATTAAAGGATGAAAGAAATGCTGCTGGAGCCAAGTGCGACACTTGCCTTATCCCCAAAGCTCCGTGTTTAACCGGAAGACTGGCCCGAGTCCGCTGGGAATCAGATAAACTGATGTTTGATAACAGGGAAAGGCATTCTTTCAGCTTTTCATCATAGATTATTAAGGCTGGATGATTGTCACTGGGCGATGAGCGAAGTGTGTACAATAGCTTAGGAGCCTAGGACAGTGTCGTAGTAGCGTCAATGCATCATGTCTGGAAATCAGCAACAGACATTTACAGGCGCGTTGAATGTCTGCAATCCTAGAATCGATTGATTGATCCATGGCACTGCCACAAATTAAAGGAGTCCCAATAAGTGAATTTTCTCTCGGCTCTAACTTAGTGAAGGACTGATGTAACCGGTGACAGAAAGACTCATTATTGGACGATATTAATTCGCATTTATTCCGATTTAATTCCAGACCTACATGTGCACCCTTTGCGATTATCTTACTGACATCTTGAACTAGAACTTCCTCAGTGCCTCCTCAAGTTAAATCATCCCGATATGCGACAGCTAGAGGAGACTATAGAGATTTTAAGAGAGGATGAATTGTCAGGCTAAACAAAAGAGGACCTAGAGGATCTCCCTGCTTGACACCTACCGCTGATTCGATGGTGTGCTCACTGAATTGCAAGTATGACCTGCCCCAATATGACAAGTGACAGAATTTGTAGATCTCCGGGATCACACGGTGCACTTCCTGAAGCATTTTCAATCTGTTCACATTATTGAAAGAATTTTTTAAGTCTAACTTCACGACGCAGTATGATTCTGGCATCGACTGCAGGAAGCGGCGAACAGCATGAACGGTAGCTTCGCAACCACCCTTTATACCCACACCCACTTGAATAGGAGACAGGAGAGAGGAGACTCTTGCAGCCACACGGGCATTAACACATTTTGCAGCGATACGCCTCCACGTGTAGCCTATAGCTATCGGGCGAACTCCTCCATCCTTCTTACCTATGGCAATTAGTCTACCACCAAAAAGCAACTTCTTATTCGCGTCAGGGCAGACACCATTCAGAAGAGTATCGATAAAGGCAGTGAGCGAGGGTAGCAGGGTAGGACCTGCGATTCTATCATTCAGCAGGTTGAGAATGTGTTGAGGTCTGACTCCATCGGGACCACCAGAAGAGCCTGCTGGGAAACTTCGAACTGCCTTGAGTACCTCATCCTCTGAAACCTGAAGAGCCTGTGTATTCACATTATCAGGTGGTGTTACTTGAGTTTCTGTGAGGGATGGGTGCTTGTCTTTAAGAGCCTGAAAGGTGTCTTAGTTGTAGGCAGTAAGAGAATCCTCAGAGCACAAGAGTCTGACTGCCGCTCTCAAGTTGCCATCTTCTATTTTAGATCTGACACTAGAGCATAATGTATCGAGATTGCTACGAGAGCGATTATTCTTAATTTTCAGCTTAGAGAAAGCGAACTCATTGCGACTATCATACAATTCTGCCCTCTTCTTAATACATTAGACAAATTCGTTCTTTTACCAGCACGAGGAGGTGCAAGTCAGACATCTTTTCCATAGTTCAGTAGGTGGGACCAATCCTCAATAATCTGTGGAAACCAGGAAATTTTCATAAGGGCACTAGCCAAAACGGAAGCGCACTGAACGTCTGGCAGTCTTAGGAATATGTCTAATTGCGTTGTTTGGAAGGCTTGGGTGCTGCAACTTTATTGATTGACTCACCAGTGGTTGTGACGAGTTCAATATGGATTGAGGTGAAACGCAAGATGTTTGTGTACTACTTCCGTTTTCATGACAGTTAAGAGGCAATGTAGACTCCAGACTTGGAGGAGATAAGAACACGAACAACGGTTTGAAACTTTTCCGTGTACGCGTATTGTGCCTGTGTCTTTGATTAACTGGTGTACAGAAAGGCATACGCTGCAAACACCAGTTGACTTGTACTTGCCCGTGGAAAGTGGTTCAGAAGTACTGTTATATAGAGCCTGACTAGAGTCTTCTGTTCAGGACTGAGTCTAGCCTTAAATCACCCAATTAGGCTTCTTATGTAGTAACACTAGTAATACTGATGTCGTGCTCAATGACAGTACTGCAGGTCTGAGCGAGTTGAAAGTTATGGCAACCGGTTAATCCTTGAAAAACGTTAGCGGAATCAGAAACTGCTCCTATCAACGGTATCTTGCTAGAATTATCTACAGTAGAACTAGAGGTTGGCCAACTGTACTCTAAGCATTCGTCGCAGAGGTATAAGTCACATAGAGAATATTTGACTAAACTGTCATTGCGAGCTTGAGGGCATGGTTCAAATGGATGACCAGCACATTTAGGCATGATAGCAAATTAACTACGTGGCATTATGACACAGCGGTATTTAAATTCGAAAAAATTCGATTTGTGAATTAATAACGTGCTTATATTTCAATAAATAAACAACCGCCATAAACAACCGCAAGGTCTATAATAATCATAATGATTATTATAGACCTTTTAAAACATTGTACTTTGAAAAAATCACCTATTATTTTTGTGGCTTCAATTTATAAAGTAAAATGTTCATAAACATACTATGTCCTTCATATATCTTCTATCTAGACATATAAGACCATATTTTATTATGATTTCAAAAATATAATTTAAATAATATTCGTTTTCTAATTTAATTGATGTCGTTCTGTTAATAAATGAAGAAATATATATATAACAATATATGAGTAGATTCTCTGCCTGCCTTCAATGTAAAAACAAACACCTCCCCGCTTCCCTACTAGGCTATGTTCATTTGCAGTGCTTAGGATGAAACCAACAATAAGATTTTGGAATAAATATATATTATATACTATATGTATTGATTGATTGTTCGGAATACAAAACAATCAGCTTAATACCTCATGCATCGAAGATCTTATTAAAGATAGTAAATAATCGCATTCAGTCGAAAGCAGAGATGATACTGAGCAAGACACAATTTGATTTTAGGAAAGGATACGGCACAAGAGAAGCAATAGGAGTAATGCGGGTTCTTTGCGAAAGAAGCTTAGAATATGGTAATGACGTTTTTGTATGCTTTGTAGACTTCGAGAAGGCCTTTGACAGGATTGAATGGATAACGATGATGAATATCTTAAAAAGAATAGGAATTGACTGGAGAGATAGAAGACTAATTTTGAACATGTACATGAATCAAAGAGGAGTAATCAAAATCCAACAAGAATACTCAGAAGAAGATGAAATAGGACGTGGAGTAAGAGAAGGTTGTAGCATTTCGCCGCTGCTGTTTAACATTTACGCTGGTGAGGCAATGATGGAGGAAGCCTTGGAAGACTTGAAAGAAGGAATAAAAGTAGGAGGGAATTTGTTACCAGATGTACGATTTGCAGATGACGAAGGAATGGTAGCGGGCAGCGAGATTGGATTGCAGAAGATAATGGACAGGCTGAATGATACGGCTTTGAGGTATGGCGTGAAGATTAATATAAAAAAGACGAAGGCTATGAGAGTGTCCAATAATAAAGGTGAAGTTAATATCATAATAAATGGTACGACATTGGAACAGGTAAGGAGTTTCAAATATTTGGGTCATAATATAACCGATGATGGGAAACATGAGATAGAAATATGCAGTAGGATTGCACAAGCAAAAGCGGCCTTTGGTAGTAGAAAAGAACTAATAACAAAAAGTCTAAAGAAAGACACAACGATAAAGATAGTGAAAACTTTGGTTTGAACCACGCTATTATATGGATGTGAAACATGGACCTTAAGGAAGGAAGATATTAGGAATCTGGAGCCATTGGAAATGTGGATTTGGAGAAGAATGGAGAGGACTACCTGGACTCAAAAGGTTACAAATGAGGAAGTCCTGGATAGAGTTGGCACAGATAGACAGTTGATAATTGTATTAAGAATTAGGAAGAAGAGATGGATAGGACACATTCTAAGGGGGGAAGGTATATTAAAAGAGGTCATAGAAGGAAGAATGGAAGGAAAAAGAAGCAGGGGCTGGCCGAGATTAGGTATGTTAGATGATTTAAAGACCCACTCATATGTGGAAATGAAGAGGAAGGCGGAAGACAGAGAAGAGTGGTGGCGTTATGTACCATGGACCTGCCATTAGGCAGTGCACTAAGATATATATATATATATATATATATATATATATATATATATATATATATATATATATACATATATATATTATAAATTATAGTATATATACAGACTGGGGCAAAAAAAAATTATTCCCTAGCGAAATCTCAATAACTTCAAGAAAACTCAAAATATCTCTACGAAATTTTCGGAGCTTCTAGGGGAGGAACTTCTGCGTATATCCTGCAAATTTGATGAAACTATTTTCATTAGTTACGAAATTACAGCTTTTCTACGAGAAAGGTGCTAAAATTAATTTTAACAAGGCTTTTAGAAATGTCAGTCGTTCCTTTTAAAGAAAATAACGAGCCTGTTTACTTAAGCGGTGGAGTTTAAGCCTGCACTACCTTGTTAGCTACTCCAATAAATGATGCTTAAAATTCGTTCTTATGTTAAAATTATTCCCAAATTTAGAAGAAAATATCCGGTACTTTTGTTTAAAAAAGCCTTGTTAAAATTAATTTTAAATTTTTTTTCGAAGAAACGCTGTACTTTTGTTACTTCTGAATATATTTTCACCAAATTTGCAGGATATGTGTAGAAATTCCTCCTCTGGAGGCTCTGAAAATTTTGTAAAACTGTTTTGAGTTTTGTCCAGGTTATTTTGACTTTTGGCAAAAAAAGCCTTGTTAAAACTGATTTTGCAATTTTTTCGTAAAAACGCTGTAATATTTTTCCGGCTCAATAGATTTTCATCAAATTTTCAGGATATACGCAGACATTCCTCTCCTAGACGCTCCGCAAATTTCGTAGAGAAATTTTGAGTTTTCTTAAAGTTATTGAGATCTCGGTAGGGGATTATATTTTTTGCCCCAGTCTGTGTATATATATATATATATATACATGTGTATATATATATATATATATATATATATATATATATATATATATATATACTATATATCTATACACTATATTATAAACTGTATAATATCGATAAGTGAAGTGCTATATATATATATATATATATATATATATATATATATATGTATATATATATAATATATATATATATATATATATATATATATAATATATATATATATATATATATATATCTATCTATGCTATATATCTATACAATATATTATAAACTGTATAATATCGATAAGTGAAGTGCTATAAACATGTTAGCAGTTTTAGACTTTAATAAATGTCAATGAATAATATCATAGCTATATATAACTTTTATATGGGCTCACTACACAATATAATAAAAACTTAGTATTATGCATAGAACGCAAGTGAAGCTGTGCAATTCGAGAAATTATAGAATAATTAGACTAGTATTAATATTAATCTATTATAATAATATAATATATATCTTAATAATATTATAATATATAATAATAAATAATATAATATATATATATATATAATATATATATAGCATATATATAGAATATATATATAGAATATATTATAATATTATAATAATTCCCGACCCTGGTTAAACTGGGATTTAAGGGAAGATGATGATGATGATGATTATAATATTATAATTATTAATGGGCACTCATTGTTGATTCATAACACCGCTTCGAAAGTTGTAGCTGTGGGAACACACGGACTTGAAAGCATCCGGTTAATAATCACGATATGATATCAACACTTAATTAAGGATCGGTTGAAAAACTGTTGCCTTTTTGCAGACATCATAGCAACAGAAGTAGCGAGAGGGAAAGAGGAAGGGGGTACTACTGTCGTCAGCGACAGCATCGAGTACTATTAAGTCAAATCTTAGCCGTTGAGCAAAATCGTAGAATAAAAACAAGTAGAGTGCCAGTCTCGTCCCAACAACATCGTGCATTATTGAGCGAAATAGTAAAAAGGTAGTTATGAAACAAATTGACATAACATATCAACAATTAAATAATATATTGAAATATGAGTTATTTTAATAATGTTATCAACACAAACGCACGCGTGCACAAGCACGATCAGGTGCATCTACAAACAGGCAAATCTGCCTGTTTGTATGAGATATATGAAATGAACCTGCCTACAGTAGAAGTTCACACTGTAGTAATTATGATAATTTGTGTTGTGATATTTTTGGTAATAGTGGTGTAGCAATTTTTAAGGATTCGCGCTCAAATTCAGCGATTCTTGGCTCCTTCAGTCAGTCACTTTGAAGACATTGTTAAATAACTATAACCATGTTAATCTTGTTTTCTTAAAAACATATTAATAAAAACTACATAATTATAAAATAAAAGTATACATGTAGTTAGTGCTTAGCCTTGTCTTTCACAAGGTCATGGACTTAATGCTGAGGCCAAGACCAAGGCCAAGGACTTATTTATATTATATATATATATATATATATATATATATATATATATATATATATATATATATATATCTTAGTGCACTGCGTACTGGCAGGTGCATGGTATATAACGTCTCCACTCTTTTCTGTCCTCCGCTTTCCTCTTTACGTCCACATATGAATGGATCATTATCTCATCTACATTCATAATCTCGGCCTGCCTCTGTCTCTATTTCCTTCCATTCTGCCATCTATGACCTCTTTTAGTAGACTTCTCGCCTTAGAATATGTTCTATACAACTCTTCGTCCTATTTTTTAATGAATAAATAAATAAATAAATAATTTATTTATCAACTGTCTATATGTACCAACTCTCTCCAGAAATACCTCATTTGCAACCTTTTGAGTCCGGCTAATCCTTTTCATTCTTCTCCATATCCACATTTCCATTGCCTCTAGTTTCCTGGTATCTTCCTTCCTTAAGGTCCATGATTCGCAAATATGCAATTGCGTGGTCCAAATCAAGGTTTTCACTATCTTTATCTTTGTGTCTTTCTTTTAAACTTTTTGTTAAAAGTTCTTTCCTACTACCGAAGGCCTCTTTTGCTTGTGCAATCCTGCTGTAAATTTCAGTCTCACATTTCCCATCAT